>BQNB010109379.1:8712-22764 GCA_026074375.1 Tanacetum coccineum
ATGGAGGGATCGTTTCTAAAAGAAGTAACTATAAAATCTATTTATGTAAGATTTCGTCTTACACACAGTCGGGTCGTGCTTTTAAACGCAAGTGTTCATTACACGAGAAGTCCCTAAATTTATCAAATGAGATGTTTTTGTAATCGCAAGGAGAGGGATGTTTTCTTTTTTTCTTTTTTTCAATTTAAGGACTTTTTGCAACCCACCTAAACCAAATGGACAAAACAGTCCCTAAATTTAAAACTTAATTCTTATTTATATAATCGAGAATAAAATAATACATTACTACTACAATTTAAACTTTACGTCGTCTCGATAAATAAAAGAACTATGATTGCATAAGCATTAGAAGATGACCACATTGATCTATATCCTATATTGATCTATATCTTATAGCGCGTTGAGTTTTTTTGTCATTTCTGATCTTGGGGTCAGGCGTTATTATGTGGCCATATGTAGTCCATTAGACTAATTTGGGTTTTGTGTATATGGGCTTTGGGTTTTTATCCTCTTCTTGGGCTTATGTTGTCCACCTTTGCATATGGCAAGAACATTAAAATATCTCTTAAACAAAATGAAGATTGAAGAGTACGGTGCCACCATCAAGTCTTTTGGATTTATCCCTTTTGTGATGAGATATTTAATATGATTGTATGAATTGTATGTTTATGATAGTATATAAACCGATGGCATTGCATGTGTATGACAATGTAATATGTCAAATAAATCATGGTTCTATATTTGTTTTTCTTTTTTGGCTAATATTTTATATGAAAATTATGATTGATACTTAGAGATGTTTGTTTCAGCTTATATGACCGACTTATAGCTTATTTGGTTTTGGGCTTATGTTTCGTAAGCTCACCTTTTGTTGCTTATATTTTGAAAATTTCCGGATTATAATGAAACTTTTCGACGTAATGAACTTATATAAGCCGAAAAGTTCTAAAGTAAGCCACAAAAAGTGAATAAATACAAACGAAGTGTATAAACCCACAACAAAGTGCGGGCTACATAATCCTCGTTTCTTATCTCATCATCGATCCTCCCTTGCATTAAAAACAAAATGTCGTGGGATAATGAGTCACACACACAACTACACTGTCTACACAAGTATAACACTACAAAAATGCATAAATATACATAATATACATGGTTCTTGCCAGGGGTGGAGATAAAAAAATTTCTTCGAAGAGGCACATTTCAATAATTTTAAAAACTACATTAAAATGGGTTCTTAAAGAGGGCAAATTACCAAAAAAAATCAGGATATTTTAGAAAATTTACACTACAACTTTTTTCGCTATGGGGCACTTGCCCCCAGGCCCCCTCACTGTCTCCGCCACCACTGGTTCTTGCATGAAGTAACATGTCCATAGTCGTAAGAGCATAGACAGAACCAGGTTTGTCTTGGGATATACATGGATTTTTTTATTGTAATGTTAATTTTATTAAAAATCCTTATTTTATTATAAATGCATCTGATCCCAAATTTTTTTGCATGTAATCTTGTTTGATTTTTCAAAAATACACCTGATGACTTTATGTTATGGTTCCGTCCATGTGTAAGAGCCTCTAGCTAGCATATGTTATCATCATCCTCACCCAAAGCACTAATAACAAGATATCTGATTGATAAAAAAGGGAAAATGCATCTACTAGAGCAAAAAAAATACTCTTTAAGATTACCCTCGTTGTAGGGCCGATCCTAGCTATGGGGAGTGTAGGGGACGGCCCAGGGCATCAAGCAACTACTGGCCATCAAATATTTTGGTGTTTTGAATATGTTTTAAATGATGAAGATAATGTTGTGATCAAACGCACCAGTAACATGACCTAATGGCGAAATCCGACCGCCTCTTCTTTTCTATCCAATCTTATTAATCTGCCTCTAATATTCGAGGATCCTTATACTCTATTGTCCTTCAATCGCTGCTATACTCCTGCTCGCAACGACTGTGTTATTTGCTCTTAAATCTTTGATTTATTTGCTAACCCTAACATAGTCGATCATCATCTATTCTGTCTTAATCTCACCAAAACCCTAATCCTAATCTCACTGAATCAATATGGGTAAACAATTTAAATCTACGGATCTCAATGGATGGACTTGGATCTCCCGCAACAATAACACCAAATCAATTGGAAACCCCTTCCAAAATGACATAAAGAAAGTTTCCACTTCGTTTTACGTGACGAACATGCCTCCGGCTTTAACATCGAAAGGGCTTTGGACCGTTTGCCCCCTATGGCCGATTGGTTGATGCGTTCATTGCCAATAAACTCTCTAAAGGAGGTAAACATTTTGGTTTTATTAGATTTCTTGGTGTTAATGATGCAAATGTATTCGTGAAATCTCTGTCAAATATTTATATTCGTAGCTATCATATTTTTATTACCCCCGCCATCAACCAATGCTCAAACCCTATCACTAATCATAAACCTCAAACAACAAAACCATCACAATATCCCAATAACTTATCTAATCAAAATGCCTTCCCTGTATTGAGCACCAACGTCACCAAAAATGCTACTCCAGAAACCAAATCAGAGCATCAGAAACCTACCATCAACCCTACTCTTACTAATCCAAAACACATCATCGCTCTTAATGACCAAACCTTATAAATATGGTTAATACAGACTCAATACTTTTTGTGAAACTGAAAGATATCGACTCCGTGAGTAACATGTACACCATATGTAGGAATGAAGGTTTTTTAGATTTAAACATCCATCATGTTGGTGGATATTGGATTTGGATCCAATTTCCTTCATCTACTGCTTGCTCCGACTTTCAAGGAAACGAAAATCTCAAAAGGTTGTACTCAGTGAAAAAAGCACCTTCATCTAACTTCACGGTAGACGAACGTATTTTTTGGATTGAAATTAGTGGATTACCTCTTTGTGCATGGGGCTCTAACGCGTATAAAAAGATTGCATGTAACTTCGGGAAATTTCTTTTCTTTGATAAGGAGGACTCCAATGCTTTGAGCTCGGGTAGGGTTTGCATCTGTTCCAAAACTCATCACCTTATTTATGAAAATGTTCAAGTTGAAATAAATAAAGAGTTATTTGAGGCAACCGTTTAGGAAATTGGTTCTTGGAGTATCAAAATCAACGACGACTACCTTGATACCTCATCTAATGATATTATTAAGGAGTTGGATATCTCTTCTGAATCCATTGATGATCATACTGTTGATGATTTGGAACACATTCAAGCCAACCTTAACAACATTGATAATCAAGATTTCGATTAAAAAATGGATCTCAACGAGGATAACAAACAAGGTGAAGCAGTTATTCAACAGCCACCAAAGGAAGAAGTCGATAATAAAGTGTCAAATCCTAATCGTAAGGCCGAACCCTCAGATTTAAGTCGACCCCTAGGTTTTTAGTTCATGAAAAAGAGTTCTTCTTCTTCTAGTAAATGCTCCACATCATTTGCTAGATTTAGGAAGAAAGACATCAAAGGTGTTTCTCTCATCCATGAACTTAATCAAATTATAGATGTTAGGATCTCTCTTGGTTATGACGTCAGAGGTTGTAAAATATCTCTAAATAAAATGATCAATAGAATCGGGATACATATGGTAGATAAAAATGAATAATTTTGTCTGAGTAAGAACATTGTAGAAAGAGAAAAGAAGAATACGCATGGGGATCAAAGATCTTTATGCCTTAAACACAGAGTGTGCATTTTTTCTTGGAGTTCAAGATTCAAAAATGACTCGTCTCATGGTATTTATGCTCCAAACTAGTGGGGTAACTTTGCTTTGATTATGAAATCAGTATTGGCTCGGGGTCTTTCTGTGTGCCTCATTTCTTTCTATGTGGATCACCAATTTATTTTCTAAGGAAGGCCATTTTGGTCGATGATTTCTGTTCCATGATATCAAAGGGAATTGGAAAAAACACTCAGTAGGGGATTGTTATATAGGGGAATTTTACGTCCTCAGGACCAGGTCTCTAAGCTCGCCTTATGGAATAGACTCGAGTCCTTCATTCTCTAGTAAATGCTCCACATCATTTGCTAGATATAGGAAGAAAGATATCAAAGGTGTTTCCCTCATACACGAGCTTAATCAAATTATAGATGTTGGGAACTCACTTGGTTACGATGTTAGAGGTTGTAAAAGAACACTAAATAAAATGATCAATGGAATCGGGATACATATGGTAGATAAATGAATATTTTGTCTATAAACAGTTGTGGAACGAGGAAAAGAAGAAAACGCATGTGGATCAAAGATCTTTTCCTTAAACACAATGTGCATTTTCTCGGAGTCCAAGAATCAAAAATGACACGTCTCGAGTTATTTAGGCTCAAAACAATGTGGGGTAACTTTGCTTTTGATTATGTTTGCAGTATGGCTCGGGGTCTTTCTGGTGGCCTCATTTCTATGTGGGATCCCAATTTATTTTCTAAGGAGGCCATTTGGTGCGATGATTCTTTCATTATTATCAAAGGGAATTAGAAAAACTCAGTGGGGGATTGTTATATGGTGAATATTTATGGTCCTCAAGACCAGGTCTCTAAGCTCGCCTTATGGAATAGACTCCAAGACTTCATACATCACCATCATGGCTCCTACATTATGTTTGGAGACATGAACGCTGTCAGGAATAAGCAAGAAAGGGTTGGTTCTATTTTTAATAACACTGAAGCTGATCATTTTAACTCTTTCATTGATGCTACAGGTTTGGTAGACCTCCCTCTAGGAGGGCGTAGTTTTACTTAGATGAATAAAGCAGGTACTAAGCTTAGTAAACTCAATCGTTTCCTTATTTCAGAAAATGTGATTGATTTGCTCCCAGACATTCGTATTACTGCCCTTGATAGGATATGGTCGGATCACAACCCTATCCTCCTTCATGTCGAAAAAATTAATTTTGGCCCATCTCCGTTTAAATTGTATAACTCCTGGTTACTAAGAGATGGGTTCAATGATCTCATCAAATCCGAATAGGAATTACTTGACTCCAATAACACCGGGTTCCCTATTAAATGTCATGATAAGTTCCGCATCCTCAAATCTAATATTCGGCAATGGAACAACAACAACAACAAGTCTTTGGACAAAAACAGAAAAACTGCGGCTATTGAGGAATTATCCTCCGTTGAAAAGAAAATTGACGCATGTTCAGCTACGCATTCTGACACTGAGAATCGTCTTAAGCTTTTCTATGAACTCGAAGACATTGATAAATTTGCTTCGATGGACCTCGTTCAAAAAGTTCGGGTTAAATGGGATATCAAAGGGGACGAAAACTCAAAATTCTTTCATGGGCTAATCAATTAAGAAAGGCCAAATCAAATGATCAATGAAATTATGGTTGAAGGCATTGAAATCATAGAATGGCACACAAAAAGAAACAAACAACTCCTTATATTTAAAGTGGATTTTGAAAAAGCCTTTGACTCTATAAGCTGGAAGTACTTGGATCATATTCTCGACAGTCTTGGTTTTGTATATACATGGCATTTGTGGATTAAATCTTGTCTTTCATCTTCTAGAGCCTCTATTCTGGTCAATGGTAGCCCTACGTCTAAATTCTCTATCAACCGTGGTCTTAGACAATGAGATCCCCTATCTCGTTTTCTTTTCACTCTTGTCATGAAAGGTCTTCATAACGCCTTCACCAAAGTTATGGGTAATGGTCTGATTAGTGGCATTAATATCAATAACTCTACTATCAATATTTCTTTGCAGATGATGTGATCATTACTACTGGATGGAATGCTAGAGACTTGGAAAACATCATTCGTGTTCTCCATGTTTTCTATCTTGCTTCGGGGCTAAAGATTAATATCCTCAAATCTAACATCTACGGTATAGGGGTCAACGAGGAAGAGGTTTATAATATGGCTAGTAACGCGGGTTGTACTGCAGGTAATATTCCTTTCAATTATCTAGGTCTCCCTATTGGCTCCAACATGAAATCCACAGCCAGCTGGAAGGTCTTAGTTGATCGTTTCCGCTCGAGACTCTCAACTTGGAAAGCTAATCTTCTTTCTATTGGGGGTCGTCTGACTCTTATCAAGTCTGTTTTAGGAAGCCTCGGTATATACTATCTTTCGATTTTTAGAGCCCCTGAATTGGTCCTCAATGATTTGGAAAGAATTCGGTCTAATTTTTTTGGGGAGGTAATCAAGACGGCAAGAAAATGGCGTGGGTCAAATGGCCAATCATCTTAAATTCATTTGATAAGGGAGGCTTAAACATTGGTAGCCTTAAAGCTTTTAACCTTGCTCTTCTACAAAAATGGCGCTGGAGGATGTTCTCTTCTCCAAATGATCTTTGGGTCAAGGTCGTTAAAGCTTTTCATGGCCATGAAGGTGGTTTCGATAATAACGGATGTAGCTTCAAGGGTATTTGGGCTAACATTGTTGGATCTTCAAACTTCCTTCACTCGAAAGGTATCATTCTGTCTAACTCTTTTCGTTTTAAAGCTGGTTGTGGGACTCGTATACGTTTTTAGAAGGATATCTGGGTAGGAGAGGCCCCTCTTTTTATCAGGTATAATCGTCTTTACCGCCTAGATCAAGATAAAGATTGTCTCATCATTGACCGTATTATTAATGGGAAATGGCATTGGAATTGGTCTAGGACCAATTTAGGTGCCTGAAATCTTTCCTCTTTTCGCGACATGTTGAATGAGATTGGCCAAGTCAATATTGAAGTTAGTGAAGACACATGTGTTTGGAGCCTTGGTCCAAAAGGTACTTTCACGGTAAAGGATGCTCGTAATCTTATTGACCAAAAGTCTCTCCCATCTCTCCCATCCACTACATGGGAAAAATCCATCCCCCGTAAGGTTAATATTTTTATATGGAGATTGTCGTTGGATCGGCTCCCCCACAGGTTGAATCTCTCTTTACGTGGAATGGATATTCCGGCTATTTCTTGTTCCTCATGCAATGCTAACGTTGAATCCGCCAATCATATTTTCTTCGAATGCACTATTGCATCTGATATGTGGAAGCTCGTGTATAGATGGTGTGATATCCCCTTTGTCCAAGCTTTATCATTTGAGGCGTTTAAACATTGGTTCTCCTCTTGGCATGCTCCTAAAGATAAGAAACACAAGCTTTACGTTATCTCAGCATCGGTTCTTTGGTGGCTTTGGAGATTACGAAATAGTGTTACTTTTAACTCTCAACCGTTGAGGAAAAGTGACATTTTTGATTATGTTCGTTCTTCTTCGTTTTCTTGGCTCCGCAACAGAGGTAATTTGATTTTATCTTGGACGGATTGGTTGAAGTCCCCTTGAAAAATGGTTGAATGCTTCGTTACAAAGGGTTTCTTTCTTGTATCATTTTATTTATCAGGACTTGTTTGTGGTTTCTTCAAAAACCACCTAGGAGTGAAAACCAGTGGCTCGCCCTCCGTGGTGGGGGGTTTTTCTTTTGGAAAACCGATTGTTCGGCCTCCGTTTCAAAAGTTTTTTCATCCCTTTAGATTCCCTCGCAGTTAAAGTCCCAGTTTGTACCTTTATGTTTTCTTTTTGTCTTATGTACTTTTAAGTTTCTAGCTCCTTGCTAGACTTTTCTATATCAATATATTATCAGCCGTTAAAAAAAACAGTGTGAGTTTGTCACATTTATAGAGTATAAAAATTTACACACCCTATTCATTAAATGTGATATCTTATTTTAAATACTCAACAACTTTGCTTTTTTTAAAAGATTTTTCAGTAAATGTATTACTCTAAAAAAACATATAAGTACAAAGAATGCTATGAAGTCTCACATCTCAGCCGTTACATAGGCGGTAAAGATAAGATAACAAAGCAAAACACTTCGATAAACGAATAACGACTATAACTAGATTATTTTAGACTCGACATGAACCAACATAATCAACTATTTCCTTCGACCGTGAATCTTGATGTCCCAAGCGTCACAAAAAGCCTCTTGATCTTCAGATAGTCCATGTTAATTGTACTCGTCATTGACTCGCGGATTCTTACTCCTTTTTATATATAAATAAACATAAATAAATATAAATATATAACAAGGATCAAAATCCACAAAATCAATGAAACCGGAAGTAGTATAGAATATTTCCGGGTCGTTATGTCCCAACGAGGCTTGAATGGAAAATCGAATGACGAATTGATGATCGATGTTTGAATACGACAAAGATTTGGATTTAATTTTTCTAAATAAAATGCAAAAGCAATTAAGCTAAATTAAGCAAGAAAAACTCAGCAGTACTAACTTAGAGTTAGTACTGCTAGCTTTGTTTTAGTACTGCTGGCTTAGATTTAGTACTGTTGGCTTAGATTTTGTACTGTTGGCTTTAATAAAACACAATGAAATAAGAAATAGCAAATAAGCTAAAACAGATATTTAACTAACCCTAATAAGCACTCAGGCATAGGAATAAGCAACTAGAATAAACTAGAATGGCGAATAAGCTAAAAAACTAAAAAAAACTAACAACTGATAAACTCTTGAAATTACTTTGAAAAGGCAAATAAGCTTAAATAAGCTCTACTAAAGACAGTAAACGAAAATGGGCTTAATCTACTCTAAAAAGCTAAGCAAATCTTAAATAAGCAGAAATAATAAGCTAATAAGCAAAAATGAACTAACAGTACTAACAGTATTAACTACCAGTACTAACCTGGAGTTAGTACTGTTAGTTGAAAATCCCAAAAGAGAACTAGCAGTACTAACTATGGGTTAGTACTGCTTGTTCCAAACACCCCTTAAAGTTTTCAAAAATCATTTTTCTTTTTTTTTCTTTTTATTTTAAGCTGATTTGGTCCTAAATTGTTAAAAACAGATTATCAAATAACAAAATAAGACACTTATAAGCAGATTTCAATCAATAATAAGCACTTAAATAAGCTAAATCAATCTAACAGTTTTAACTCATAACTAACAGTACTAACTAAGAAATTTACACAAATCACTTTTAAACTAACTACTAAGCAAGATAAGCACTAAACATCATAATAAAGCATAAATAAGCAAATATAGTTGACAAATAAGCACTATAAACAGTTCTTCAGTAAATAAGAAAAATAAGCAAAAGAGAAACTTACAACACCCTTGCTCAAAACAGTATTAAACAAAGAATCTACAAGCTCTAGCTTGTATAAAACAAGCTAGTAGTGTCCATAAGCCCATTCAAAACTGGCTTATCATCCATAAGCTGTGGTGTATTTGAGGTGAGATTTTTTTTGATTTTTTTTCTTAACTAATTAGCTTTTTTAGTTTACTTAATGAAAACAGCTTATAAATAAGCTTGAGTGAGAGCTTCTTAACACATTTTAAACACAAATCAAACACTTAAGCAGTTGAATTTAAAAACTTGACTTTTTAACTCATAAATTTCAAACTTTCATTAATTCGTAAAAAGAGTACAAGGCAGTAAAATACACTGAATAAAATGCTTAAATGACTTAATAAAAATTCAATAAAACTAAGATAAGCTAAGATGCCTTCAAGGCTTACAAAAGGCTCTATTTATAGCCGAAGTCTTTTCTTCTTGGCCTTCTCACCTGTGCTTCTTTTGAGAGAGCTTCTCAAGGCGTTTTTGTTGTGTGAGGGACTTGATAAAAGTAATCTCAGCCATTCAATCTTCTTGTGCTTCTTTTTGAGTCAATCTAGCCATCGAAATTACTTGAAAATGGTGAAGGATTGCCAACATGGCAATTATAAAGCTGGGGGAAGATAGTGGAGGAGGGGGAGATGTCTTACCCAAGGGGTTGTAGAGGTTGCAGGGTAAAAGGGTGGGAAGACACCCGTGAGTTGTATCTGGGGTTTTGTTGGGCGGGAAAAAAATTTTTTTTTCTATTTGCTGGGTAAAAAAGGGGAGTGAGAGAGGAGAAACCCAGCGTGATTGGTTCTCGGGTTATGTTGGGCGGGAAAAAAAAAGAAGAAAAGGGAAAAATGGTTTTGGGTGTTTGTCTGTGGCAGCTTTGGCCCCTAAGTTATAGTTTACCCAATTCCAATTTCAGCCCTTGTCTTTTTATTCTTGTAATACAACTTGAGGTTTGGCAATTTTAGTCCCTCACGTTGTATTTTCTTCACTTTTATTACTAATATTGTGCAAAGTGAAGTTTACATGTTTGTAGTTAGCCAAGATGGAAGACGAGAAAATAAGAAGAATACGTGAAGAAAATGACTTTCAAAGATTTCCCGACAAGAGAAGCTTTGATAAGGAGATTTAGAAGCCCGTTTTAGCCCAAATACGTGTGTTTAATCCATTTACAAGTTATATGGGCCAACCCAACCAAAAGGAAAGAAAAAGGAGAAGATATGACAAAGAAAACACCACTTTATGTTTTGGAGTAAAGCCCTACCCGCCCAGGCTGGAGAGGAGCCTTAGGGGCTGACTGAGACCATCTAGCCGCCTGGCTGGGCATATTTTGCACTTACAAAATTACCAATAATGGATGAATTAATGAGCCATTAACCTCCAAGTCCGATCATTTTCCTCCATTAACTTTGGAACTTCCTTTTCTTGCTTGGGAATCATTTATCTAGCCTATATATGTATAATAGGGGGTCTTAGTTTTACACATACTTTCCTAACCCTTGACAAAGGTTAAGAAACCCTAATTACTCTCCCAAAAGGCTATAATAGTTCTGAGAATTCCAGGAGTGAAGCTTGAACGTGGGTATTGACCTTGATTGCTTGTTGGTGCTTAGGAAATGGTATTCTTGGTTGATTGGAGGCGTTTGGATTGCTCTAAATCCAAGTCTAAGTTCTCTTGTGTAATCGTTGTTCTAGGTATAATCCTTGATCTTATTTGCAGAAGTTTACTTACATTTACATTATGAACAATATGTTTGAATTGAGTTTTGAGGTTAATGAAATGAATGATGAGTAGTTTTGTTATACTTGTGCAAAAAATGATATTGAATTGATTATGATGTTGATTGAGATTGTATGCATGAATTTATGATTTGTCTTGTGGTTTATTTGAAGGATAACTTGTTGATTAATATGTTGGTGAAACTTAAAACGGATTTATAGGCCGAAAGGATTTTTGGTTATGTTTTCATTCTCTCAAAATTAGTGCACGAATGAGTAAGAGATTTTGATGCTTGACATCGTCAAATTAACATATTGAAAAAGCTTGTTTTGATCTTAAAACTCGAGTATAGGCCGAAAGGGCTCGTTGGAATTACTTGACGTAATCATGTCTTTCATAACAATTGGATTAAAATGGTTTAGAAAGTATGGTGTTTATAGGCCGAAAGGGATCACCATTAATCTAAATATGTGTGGATTTATGAAATACACCATGGATCGAATCTATATGAACAATGTTTTGTTAGTCATACAATCATGTTTAACCAACAAATTAACTCTCGGATCAATGAAATATGTTTTTAGCACAAGTATTGTTTTTCCCATGAATGAATTAAAAATGAAATGTTCTTTGTGTTTAGAAGTGATAGGGATCGTGACAACCTATTTGCTTATTTCGTTATTATATAATGATTATTACCAAGTCCCGTGGACCGAACTCGACTTACCCAACTTTACTATGAATGAACGAGTATACTTGCTCGTATGCATTTTTGGTAGTTTAATTAGTCGTGATTATAAATATAAAACTTGCACCCGCTACCAAGCATCAATACAAAAGCCATGAAACATGGCAAGCTCTCCCTTCCTCTTGTCCCTATCATGATACATGGCTCAAAGGCCTTTACCAACCCCCAAGTTCCTTTTTCCCTTCCCATGTTGTTAAACCATGCAAGTATGAAAAGTATGATTTGACCCTTCTTAAACCTACACTATAAATTAAACCCACTAGCAAGTAATGCAACACACACAAACACATTCAAACACACATATAATCTCATCTAATCTAAGGGCATTCAATCAAGGTTTAAGGGTTAGTTAAGGGTTTTCACAAGGAGTTGCCAAGAAATTAGGGTTTGGTATTGAAAAATTGGGGTATTATAAGCTTCGGGATAGTATTACTGCACTTCTTGACCTCCAAACGCACCATCATTCGTGTAAGAGTCCCAGGAAACCCTATTTTACTCTTATTTATCATATCATGCATTATTTCATATCACCTTTGTAGATTTGTTGTGTTGAAAATCGATTTAAACTTTGTTTCAAAGAAATACTAAATCTGTCCAGCAAAAGGGCCACGTTGTGAGTAAGTTTTAATTATCTTACTAAACACTTATGGTAAAAATCTTTTAACCATGAGATACTAGAATGTCTTGCAAATATTTTCTTGTAAATATGGTCAACGGAGTTCGTTTGGTATTTTAAATAAAATGTACAAAAAGGTATCAATTAGCTATAACTGATTACACATGTGACTTGCAACAGACTTTTCGAGGCTTTAAACTTTGAATATAGGAATGTGGTCATAGTGGTTGGAAAGGTAAGACATTGAACTAAATGTTACCATTTGTTTCGTTGCGATTCGTTAAGAAATTAGTGAGTTATGGTCGTTTGAAGCCGAGTAAAACATTTGGACAACACCTGATTTTCAGCTTTAGTATAAAAGAAATGTATACTTCTTTTTCTAAGTGTTTTTCACATGTGAAACTTTAAAAAAAACTCCACTACAAGTTTCTATGTGTGATAAAACTTCTTAAAACTCATGTGGATGTAGAACATACCATTGTGACCTTAAGTCGTCTTATTGATTTAGGTCGCGGTTAGATCATATCGTTGCATACAAGCTTGCTAATTTTACACCGTTATTACTACTTGTTGAGGTGAGTTTCATAGTCCCTACTTTACTTGTTTTGATCCTCGTTTTGAACTACTTTGGGGTGAGAATACATGCTCATTTATCTTATGGACACAAGCACTAAAACATTTACATATTGCCTAAGTTACCAAACTTGCCGTTAATTCTCCACTATCATGAACCCGTTAATTACGTTGTAAGCATGAATGTTGTGAATAGATCTATTAGGGTTGACACCCCCGTCCAGTTTTGATAGCTATCACTGGTCAAACGGACGTATTCCATTTGAGGAACTCTAGGTGTTTGGCAAAGCACCTACCAGGGCAACAAACAAACGAATTAATCGTTAAGGCTTCAGTGTTATGAGCTTAGTGCAATAGTAATACTTTTCTTGATATTGTATGTGTTACAATAGTCACTAAAATCTTGTGGTCCATGCTACTTTTACTTAACATTAAACATATGATCTCACCAACTTTATGTTGATCGTTTTAGCATGTATTTCTCAAGTCCTTAAATTACATTGACATGGCTAGCACTTTGGAGCATCATGCTAGAGTCCCCCTTTTGTGGTCTCATCATATTGAAGATTTTCTTGCATGAAGTTTAACGTTTGATTATGTAATAAAACTTTTCTTTAATTGCGATGTGTAACTCTTGAAAACCTTGTCTTTTATTTAAACTTTTAATGAAATCAAACGTGTATTTTTAACGATTCATTTAGAGGTCGTTCTTTATAACTTATGACTTTATTCTATGAAAGTCATGCCCCGTTATCTTTCGCTGCGACTTTGGTGGTGTGGCAGCAGGCAACCATCATGCCCACTTTAACAAACAAATAACCAAATCCTTTTGTTTTCACACATATACGCATCAACCAACTCATACCAAATCATCCAATACACTTGCCCCACCAAAATACGTCAATCTTAAACAAACATCCAAACCTATTTTTTCACAAACATACTCATCTTGCGACCAAAAAAAGTCAACTTTAATATAAATAGTAGTTCAAACACCAGTAATAACGAAGCTAAAAACAAAAACAAAGATATTTGAAAGCAAAATTATACCTGTCCCACAAATATAACCAAAAAATACCCAAATCCAATCCACAACTTATGCATGCAAACCAACATAAACCCTAAATCACGCATACAGATCAAACGAAACCCAATCTCAGAAACCACCAAAAACCCTCCCAAAAAAACACCCACGCCCCAACTCGTGCATGCCCTGCAACTATCACCAAACCTCAAAACCCACAGATAAACCCCATAAAAAAGGACCTCAAAGACGAAAAATATAAGTACAAAATGTACTGTAGAACAATCAGGTGAGAGTATCTAGGGGTGTGGT
>BQNB010109380.1:0-22764 GCA_026074375.1 Tanacetum coccineum
AAAACCGGATCAATTTAACAATTTTAAACATATCAAGTTTTATTCATAAAATTGCATACAACCTAGAAATCGTCTAATCAATTTTAATAACCAATAAAAACTGGATCTTGATGCATAAAGATCGAATCTTGATGCATAAAGATCGAATCTTGATGCATAAGACGCCCAAAAGGGCTTAAAAATCAATCAAGAACCCTAATTTGTTTGTCCAATTTTATTCCTGTAATTACAAATTCATATACGATGGCTCGTGATGCCACTGTTGGGTTTTTAGAACTAATAACCATAATATCACGAGTACGCAGCGGAAAGTAAACACGTATAGAATAACATAGTTAACAAGAATGAGGTGTATACCTTTTTGCACGAAACGATACACCGATTTAATGGGTAACCGTTAACACCGTCTTGAATATACGCGTATGTATAACACCACGCGTAACCACGAGAATCAAAGTATGATCCCTCTAAGTTGACACACACACGATACGTTCAAGCAAACAACGAGGTATGCTAGTACTAGTAGTGTATTAACCAAACGATAACCTTCGTCTTTGAATCTATCAACACACGAAAAGAACAAGGTTGTGGTGTTCGATCGCAACCAAAAACCCTAAGAGGGTGTTAGTTCGATCGTCCCACAAGGGATGAAGAAAAACCGAAAACCACAAAAGGTTTTTATGGTTCAGTCGAGCAAAGAAGCACAAGGACGATTTACTTAGGTTTTTGGTTTCAAGTTGTGTACCAAATGTAAAATAACCCTACACCTCCTTATATAGTCCCTTTGTCTTAGCTTGCAAGGCAAGCCCTTTGCCTTAGCTTGAAAGGCAAGCCCTTTGCCTTATTTAGTCCTTTAACCTTTAAATGATTAATTCTCGTTAACATTTAACGATCGTTTGTTAAACACTAGTTAATATTACTTTAATATATATTTTCTCGTTGTTCTTCGTATAAACGTGTGCATCCCCGTAGGCTCGAATAAACAATCCGGACATATATTAATTCATACGTGTTCATAATCCAACACTTGGCTCGTGTTCTGTAAGCGCAAATATATTGTCTGAGAAATGAGGTCATAAAAAGCAAAGTGATATTCATAAGATGTGGAGGCGTGGAGCTGCTTCTTATATCTCTAGCTTTTATAATATACATATTTAGTAGCCATGTCCGGACATCTCTTTGAATCTCTTTGAAAGATCAAAATGATTAAACTGGAATTGAAGTTGCATATTTTAATATTGATAACTGCGTAAATGCTCGACTAAGTTTCTTGCACTACAAATCTACAAATTTCCATCCGTCAGTCTTGTTGTTCCATATAACGGCCAGAGTGCACAACCAATATTGCATTAACTGCTTTTTTCTTGCTTTAGGTGGTGTCTGTACGCCAAAATTTCACCCATTTGGGTACGATTCACGACAATTTTTCACCCGTTTCATTTTATTTCAGTTCTTTTTGGCACATTTTTTACTCATGTTAGGCTCATTAGAAGCTACAGACACATTTTTCATCCGCCATTGTAAATCACAAAATCATTAATAGATTTGTAACTTGTTCAACATGTACTTAAAACTACCTGGCTCAGGTTTTTGTGACTGCTTTGGTTTCTTTGACTTACTATTTTGTGACTAATATTTAGCTTTCTGATAAATGAGCTAAACGTAAAAGTACATGAACCATCGTTTGAAGATCCATTACTAAAAGATTCGTAAGGAAATTGGTGTTTGCCCAAATGTGTCCTGTTTTGTTTCAATGGTCAGGGTCTCAGTATTGTACCCGCTTTCACGCTTTTAAATGGCATTGCACGGAAAACTTGTATTTTTAGCCCACATAATGCTAGTAGCCTAGTTTCTGTTCTATAAAAGCATGTTTCGTTTAAATCAGACTCGTTATGTAGTAATCTCGTATACATCAAACGCCCCATTTTCCCACTTAACATCTAAGTCATCTCATATAGCAAACCACAAATATCCGTCGTTTCCCCGACTTAAGTGGGAGAATGGCGTATTTGGGCATATAGCGGGTATAGTTGAAGTAAAGCATGTATATATTGAACGAAAAGGGATTAAGTAGTGTCTAGTCATAATCTAAACGTGATGATATAACACAATAGTAGCTCTTAAAAGTATAAAGTACAAGACTATCATCCATGGTAGGCATCATCACATGCAAGGTGTTTGTAACCCTTGATAAAGGACTACATTTCCTTCTCGAATGTAGTCTTATGAATACACTGCAGCCTACCTCACGGCATACCATGAAACTAACATCCAAGAGAGGCATCATCCACACTATCAAGGGCCCAACCATCTCTATATGACACCACAACTCCATATCTGCAAACCAAATAACCATCAGCCAAACACTCCTTTTAATTTAGCAGTACAAACACCTTCAACAAAGCTCAGCATCATTACTGGTTTTGATAGCTTTGATTCTCAATCTCCCATAATAAGCAGACCTCTTACACTTGAAGAGTCCTCAACTTTTAAATTTAGCTTAACTGTTTCTTGAATATTCCCCTATAGATTGTCCCAATCTCTCTTCTTGTCTTGAAATATTCTCATATTTCTTTCTCGCCATAGGAAGTAAACAGTAACAGCAAATACAATTTTCTTCACAATAATCCAAATAATTTGCTTGATTGGAAGTAGAGTCAGTTCTTCTAGTATATATAGTTTAAAAATATATACTACGTACTACACAAGAGATTGCCTTAACTTTTAACTTCACTAAATAGAAAATGCTAACTGGGAATGTCACACAGGTCATATGGCAGCCAGAAAGTATGTTTCCCAAATCAAACTCAAAGACAAACACCAATTCCTGTGGAGATTGCATTTTTAAAGATGTTTAACATAAAAGAAGAGAATAAAACATTGACATACAATGCTCTCAGAGTATTGATTGGGCAATATTAACAACGAGGCGTTTCACGGAACACTTGTTATGTGTATCAATATTGCCAATGGTGCCTAATCTCCGACATGTAACCAACTCAAATAAAGTGAAACAATGCAAATTTGCATTGAAATTGTTCAACGATATTTCAAAAACAGCGCCAGAGAAAAACGTTTTGGGATGGGTCGGCCGATGCAATTTTGAGATGTAAAATAGAAGATGCAATAAAATTCAAAAAGTAATCAAACTGGACTCGAGAGGTAACATGACTATAGGTCTATAGCAACATAACTAAAGAAAACTCTTCTTTATCACTGGATTCTGTGATGAAACACAAGACATTTTAGCAGGCAAACTGATTTAAAAAAGGGTAGCCCGGTACCTTAAAGATAACGAAACAGATTTTGTAGCAAGGTCTTGTAGGGACCGGTAGGAAAAACGTAGATGCATTTTTTTTTAAATAAAACGGTTTAGTGTTAATGGTTCTATACTTAACAGCCACAGATTAACTATCCCCATTAGCATGTAATTTCTCATGGTTTGCGGAATGAGAGATCAGCCTCAATATGTATGACTGAAGCTGATGAATTATACAGTGAAGTTTTTTTGGTAAAATTCATTCCCATAAATCAAAAAATAAATTTATGAAGAGTTAACACGTACTCATAATAAATTAATACAAACAAGATATGGGAATTAGTCACCATGGTGTTGATGCTGATAGTAGTGATCGATAGATATATGTGTCTTTAAGAGGTATGTGCATCACATACCTCAGTGTTCTTCTGTTGTTCCAAATGCTCCTTGTACATTTCATTAAAAAACTTCAAATTTAGCTCATATGCATGAGACCGCCGTTTCAATACATCAGTCCGCCGTGATAGTGCTTCAGCATGCCGTTCCAATGCATCATGCCGACGTCCCAATGATCCATACAGCTGTCCCAATGCATCAGATTCCCGTGTCAACGCATCAGCCCCTTCCAGCTCATCAACCGGTTGTCCCAATTCCTTCGCCCGCTGATCCATTGCCACGCCCCGTGCTACTAAATTATCCCACTGTGACTCTAATGCAGCCTGCTGGTTCTCAACATCATGCAGCTGTTTCACAACATCAATTAGCCGCTTATAGTCATCAGCATACCTCTTCTGTGCATCAAGATGGCGTGACCATTCATGCTCCTTAAAATCAATAAAACCCTGTTTGGAGAATGGAAAGTATTTGGTGGATGATGCCTGCATGAATGATAATATTAATTCAAACAATAATTGAAAACCACCTTCTTTATGACAATAGCCCTAAAAAGAACTTGTTATTAACAAAGCGATCGATTACCTTTTGATGAGCACGAACGCAAAGGGTAGACGCATGAAGAGGTACAACATCCTTGTATGCGCATACGAAGTTGCATTGAGGGCACTGTTGATAAGAGATTATTAAAACAATAATGGTATAATTGGATTAATTATAGTTAAGAAAAAAAAGGACCTGCCTTCCCACTAGAGGAACTTTGAAGAAGCCATTTCTTTATACAAGAAAATCCATACAAATGGCCACAAGGAAGACAACTGCAGCAGTCATCACTCAAAAATTAAAAGTCATAAGTGTAAACTTAATAATATAGCCTGAATCAATCACTCATTGACTAAATACAAAAAACATGCATGCTTAATTGTCAGTCAAACGAGAACAATAAATTTTTAGTGTTTCTTCTTCTATACAAATACTAATGCTGATTTAGATGGCCCATCAACCAATAGGTTGTGGGTCGACATATGTGAGGTATTAGGTGTAACGATCCTGTAAAATGGCCAAAGTAGTAGAACAAAAGTATCACGTGTACGGATCTTGTAAAGGGGGGTATCTTGATCAACACGTGTAACTAGTGATGAACAAAAGTTTTTGTGTTTCAGTGAACAAAATCTTTTTACTTCATCAAATAATGTTGTTAAGACGTTTTACAGCTTAAAAACAAGTTCTTCATCAACATTAAAACGATTAGAATTTTTGTTCATTAAGATGGGTACACTTTTGTTAAAATAAGAATTCCAATCTGTTAAGTGGCTCGGCAAAACTTATACGACTAGAGTCTGAACCTATCCATATGGTGATAAGTAAAGTAATATAACTGCATAACATAAAGTAGAACCAGATCGCGTCAAGTGGCAACATTTTGATGGATAAACGAAAACCTTAATCACAAAAAAACTATTCAAGTCAAAATAAGATCTTTTGATGTAACAAGCTTTTGATGAAAAAGTACGGTCTTTTGATGCATAAACACACACTTTTGATGCATAAAATACAATTAAAAGATCGTCTTTTGGCATTAAAATATCTTGTTTGTGATTTAGTTTGTCGTTTGTTTGTCAAAATATTGCCATATGTAACAATTTTGTTCTATTTATTAGCAGGTCTTTTGTGATTTCTTAAAATATTTGATAGGAACCCAAAGCTAATTGATTCGGACCAATTTGGAATCATACACACACTGTTGATCATAGTCACAATTGCTAAAAAAAACTGAAACCGTGAAACAATAACAACCTACCCACATAACAAAAACAAAACAAAAATCTTGTGCAATTAGAAATCAACTATTCAATTGCACTCAAAGCTGGAAGCTTTTTTTTTTCCAAAACAAAATCAAATCTTTTTGGAAATATTAAATCACATGTATGCATGAATCTTAGAGCATCTAAACAAGAACAGCTTATCACTTGCACTAAAAGCTTGGACCTTTTCCCCTGTATTTCCTAAACAAAATAAAATCTTTTTGGTAAATTAATCATCTTTAGCAAAAATAAAATCACAAGTATGCATATACAAGTCTTAGAACAACTAGAAAAAAATCAACTCTCTAATCTATTCTATACTAATATATAAAGGAAAAAGTAACACATTTTGAAAGTGAAAAAGTGAAAACTTAATTTTATATTTGGAAACTAATCAATGTTTTTTGGAAACCGGGTCTCTATTCGACCCGATCGAGTTAGCGGGTTACCGGTTCAACCGGTTTGACCACCGGGTCAAACGGTTTTCCACCGGGTCAAACCGGGTTTCAAAAATATAAAAACTGGTTTAATTTGACCCGTTTTACGTCCCGAAACGGTTCACCCAGTTAAACCGGCCGGGTCGAGCCGAGAAACCATTATGTTTAATCCAAAATCCTCAAACTTTTATTATTTTTCGTTTATAACCCATAAACCACAACTATCTGCCGCTATAAAATCCCGTTGCTATGCACGGGTACTCGTCTAGTTGCACTAAATCTTAAAGCTTTTTTTTCCTTAACAAAAATCTAATCTTTTTAGTAATTCAACCATCTTTAGCAAAAATAAAATCACATGTATGAAGGTTGTAACTTTTTCATCCGTGATAATTGACTAAACTCTGTGAGGTGCTATCTACGAACACCAAAAGCCAATTAATCGTATAGCATCTAAAAAAGAACAACTTATCAATTGCACTCAAACCTTGAACCTTTGTATTCTTTAACAAATATCTAATCTGTTTGGTAATTTAACCATCTTTAGCAAAAATAAAATCACAAGTATGTATGTATGAATCACAAGTATATGCATATATGAGTCTTAGAAGAGAACCAAATGGGGTGACCTAGCGGTTTAGCCTCTTAAGACGAAAGTGCCTAGAGGTCTTGGGTTCATTGGCCAGGAGGTTTACCTGCGCCGACTCCGGTCCATCCAAAAGGGTAGTCGCACCGGGATTAGTCGGCTCGCAATGTCGAGTCGGAAACCCATGTATACCAAAAAAGTCTTAGAACAGTTAAAGATAAGTTGATAATGCATACCAAACTCGATGTTTTCCGCGAATAGCCATTGGTTGATAACAAACACTGCAATCATCATATTGACATTTATTCCCTGGATAACTAATATCATCATCAACCACCATTACCCCTTGATATGTTTTACCATCTGCACCAAGCCAACATGATATCCTAGGTGACGTCATCTCCTCTAATTCCTCAATTTCCTCTTCTTCATCTTCTTCTTCTTCTTTATCACTTTCGATATCAACAGCTTCTTCTTGTATTTCTTCATCATATTCCAATTCAATTTCTAATTCAATTTCCATTGATCTATCATTCTCATCACCCATTATTCGTCTTATTATAGCAAACTAAATAAATAACTACTATGATACAATACAAACAGATCGCTTAGATGATCGATTGTTAAAATCAATGCAAGTAAGGGCTTGTTTTTTTTATATGAATTAAGCGGTTTTTCACTAACGCCTCTTGATGGGTGGATGGAGGTTTTGGGCCCACCACTCACCTAATAAGAAGCATTATTGAAAAAAAGCCCTAAGTTATATATACTCCCGTCCGACCAAAGTGGGGGCTTTGAAATTTGAAACACGCCGCCGACCAAACATCATATGACTTATATGAGTTATGACTTATTATGTTGACTCAAAAAGGGGATTTGGTGTATGGCCTTATGGGCCTCGTATATGGGCTAGTTTAGTCTCGACAAACTTAAATTTTAATTTATAGTAACAAACTAACAAAGTTTCATATCGTTACCATTAACATTATAAACAAGCAGAATTACCCGTGCGTTGCTTCGGGGCGTTAATTTTCGCGCGTTGTTGCGGGCCATTAATATTTTTTTTTAATTTCGTGTGGGTTTATTTTTTCGGTTTCATGTTTAATAGTTTGTTTTTTTTTCTTATATGCGCATATGTGTTGGGCCTCATGTTTAAATGTTTCTTTTTTTGCTAGGGTATAATTTTATGGGATTTAGGTAAATATGTGTTATATAATTAGGCTTATGGGTTTTAGTGCTGTAAAATGACACCGTTTAATGGAATCTAAAGATGTATGTTTGTGACCATGTCGATTATTTTAAAGTTATTAGGTATCGAAAATATTTATGCGGGTATTTTTTTTATCTGAATAAATCGGTACTTTTTTAATTCCCCCTCCCCCCTATTTTGTGCCAAGAATTTAAAAAAAAGATGGGTCAACCCAAAGTGGGAGCCCAATAAACTGGGCCAAAGTGGAAGCCCAACAAACGACATTGTAGCAAGCTGTCAAATACGTCGTCGTTTTACTTTTCTTTTGAAAATATATATATAATACCATCTATTGGTCGGTTCGGTTTGCGGGTTGTTCAGTTAAATTTTTTAGGCAACTTAAAAATCGAATCGAACCAAAAACCGAATTTGAATTCTGTTTGGTTCTCAGGTTATCGAATAACCCGAATTTCACCATTTATTTAAAAAGAATAAAAAATTACATAGATATTTAACAATGAAAGTTATTTCAAGCATAAAAATGTTTTTGTATATTAGAATAAAAAATTTAATGATCTTTATATATATATATATATATATAGAGAGAGAGAGAGAGAAGGAGGTTATTGTAGATTAGTAGCTTAAAATATGAAGAGTAGGAAGCAATCTCGTCTGTCGGATGTATCAATAATAATCTCATTAAAATAAAATAAAAAAGATGGCATTTTGGTAAATAATATGAACTTGATGGCTAGCTTTGAAACACGTTTTATGGACAATTAACCCACGCCCCCATAACCTGCACCTTTTTTTAGCTTTTCTATTTGGCCAATTTTAAATTATAGTAGTTATTATTTTTCGTTTATAACCCATAAACTTTTTTTTATCACCACAACTATCTGCCGCTATAAAATCCCGTTGCTATGCACGTGTACTCGTCTAGTTGCACTAAAGCTTTGAGCTTTTTTTTCCTTAACAAAAATCTAATCTTTTTAGTAATTCAACCATCTTTAGCAAAAATAAAATCACATATTAATAAAATTAATAAAATTAGTAACACATAACCTATGGCAATTAATAAAATTAATAAAAATAACATATCAAGTTAGAACAAATTAAAATTTCTTTAACTGAGAAAGATACCTGGAAAATCAATGTTTCTGAACATAACCGATAAATCGAAACCATCTAATTGGCCTGAAAGGTTGATTATCATACGATGGATCAATGAAAAGTTGAATAAAAAAAATCATGTTTCATTGTTATAATCGAAGCTTTAGATTGGGGATTATTGATTTTTGGGTTTTGTGTGGCTTTGTTAATGGTGATATCGTTGTGTGTTTAGAGTTATAACTTCAAACAATGTTTCTTCTGGCTTCACCGATCTTGTATTCATCAATTTATGGGTTGTTCTTGTTTATAAGATCTAGGGTCAGGAATGAATTAAAGTGATGGATTCAAAGATTTAGATTGGGGGTTAAAAAATAATTGATTATAGTAATGGCTTCAAGAAATGGATTAAAGAGTGGATTCAAAAATTAAAGGTTAGTATTTGATCGAATGGGAGATCTTGACTGAAAGAGTAGTATGTGTTTTTTTTCAAAATTAAATGCTGAAAAGAGAAAGTAGCTCTCAGCCCTTGATTATTTGTGTATTATCCAGGTGTCATTTTATTAATTTTTTGCTTTAAGATCAAAAAATCAAAAGCTTCTTTTATATAGTTTAAGATTGTACAAACTATCACATATTAAAGTAACATATTTAAGTAATACATATAAATATGCATATTGTACAAGCTAATATAGCACGTCAGTTACAAAACTTGAATTAAATGTTGTCGTTATAATAATCTTCACTATTAATTTAATATAAACATTTTCAAAACTAATTAAATTTTATACCATCGAAGTCCAAAAATTAATATTAAATGATGGTTGCACAAATGAATTTTCTAATTTAGTGTTTCGTTAATATTGCTATTATTATTATCATAAAGTCGTTATCACAAAAGAAAGAGGTATGCTACATCCACAAAGGTTTCACAAAAGAATTTTTCACAAAAGGATTTGGCATGCATTGATAGGATGATGAAAAATTAAAAAGAAGAGAGAGAAATAAATAAGATGATTTAATTTGTGACAAGTCATTTTGTAGAAGTTTGTTTGTAAAAAATTTGTGGATGTAGCATTTTCCCAAAAGAAATTGTAAACGAAAAATATCGCTTGCCAAAAATTTGATTACAGGGGGTACCCGCCAGGCCGCGGTCGCATTGCGCGAGTACCCTGTTAGTTTAAAAATAAAAATAAAATACACATAGCATAAAATACTCTCAATATACTTCAACCAAATACACCCTTATTATATTTTTGTCCACACACCAAAACCCAGTGATATATTTTTATCCACACACCCAATATATATACTCACACGAGGTTTGTCACCCGCGCGCTGTTGCGGAGCGCGCGGGACTATTCTTCAGCGGACCGATAACGCCAAGTACTATTTTTTAGCGATTGGGATTCATCTTGCAACGAACCGATAACCCTAAAGACTATTTTCGTAAACATTTTAAAATATATATTAAACTTCAACATTTTTTATAAAATCGTACGCATTTAAAAAACATTGCAATATTGGGCTCATTTTTTTCGTAATTCGACGATCTTTTCAGCGATTTTTTTCCGAATGAATCGATAGATATGCGCTCCGTAATTGACGAATAAAGTTTATTTTATTGAAAAGTCGTAAATAGGTGAAAGTTGAGGGTGCGTAGTGAAAATAGAGTTTTAAAAAATATAAAAGAAAAACATAAATAGGTTAAAGTTCAGGGTGCGTTTTGGGAATTTTGTTTTTAACAATTTTTATAAAATCGTACGCGTGTCAAAAGCGGTGCAATATTGGGCTCGTTTTGTTCGCAATTCGACGATCTTTTCAATGACATTTTCCCCCCGAATGAATCGGTAGATATGCGCTCCATATTTGATAAATAAAGTTTGTTATATAAAAAGTTGTAAATAGGTTAAAGTTCAGGGTGCGTTTTGAAAATATATAAACAAATATATTTTTTTCTCGAGATGCGTACATTAAAGAATATTTTATTCCAAAAGTAATGCCTTTGAATATAAATTATATAATATATAATTTCTCTCAACCTAAAACTCACAACAGTCCCCTAAAACCCGCCGCCGCCACCAGAACAATCATCTGAATCTTCAGACCCCGCCACCAAAACATGGTTATGTACCGTATCAACTACGACAATTTGCCACAAGCATGTCGCTTTTTTGGTCTTGACAAAAGTGGCTTAGATTACCTTCATAATAGTAGACACAGGTTAATTAGGGTCCGTTTGGTTTATAAGTAGATTTAGAATAGGAATTGGATTTGATTTAGGATTTGGATTTGGTATAAGTTTATAAAAGATAAATTATATTTGTTTTATGAATTTAATAATAAAATTGATTTGAAAAATATTATTTAAAAATAAAAAAAAGTATATATGTGTGAGAGAGAAACAGTGAGATAATGTAATATAAGTGTGTGTGAGAGAAAACCTAGCATATACCTTTACTTTTATTTTGGTGGGCCCTCTTCACTATTCAAAAACCAAACCCACATAACAAACAACAATTTTTATCATTAATCTCAAATCCAAATCCAAAACCCACCAACCAAACGGGCCCTTATTCTTTTTGTTTGTGAATATTTACTATACGGAGAAGTATAGTATTAGTGCATCTTATTTTAATCTGCTCGTAACTCATCAGGAATTTTGGTATTTTTGTTGATTGGATTTTTGTGTGTAATGATACCGAGCATTATCCTTTCTTTGTAGCTAAAACAATATTCAATATGTCTTTATTGAGATATTACCCACCTTATTTCTGTTAAAACAATATCAAAGAGTTTGTGGGGTATGTCGTCATACTTTAGTGTTACTAATAAAAGTGTAAACTTCGGATGAACATTAGCTGATCTTGATTTACGTTCACCACTAATATAGGTAAATAATAGAAATAAAGAGGGGCTGATTTGATTAATCTTCTATCTTTAACTGGTCAGATAGATCAAGCTAAAAGGAATAACTAAAAACAGACACGTCGAACATGTTAAAGCTCTTCAGAATGCTTTCTTATTTTTAGGCAAATTATAGTGTGTTAGCTTCCTTAGGTCTGTGAGATATGGGGCTGAGAAAGCGTCAAGTTTAAATAAAATAGTTAAGATATTCAACTTAAAAGTTTCGAGTGGATAGTGAGAAGATCCGGAAAGAAAAGTGAGAGGAACTAGATGCCTTTGTCTTGTAATTTTTCTTTTTAGGTCCACTATTGTTAAGTATATTGTTAAATGTTAAGGTAGTGGATGCCTTTGTTTGTAGTTGGTTGTTTGGTTTGGAATATATTGCCTTTTAAAACAAAAAAACTTTGTTAACATGAATCTAATAAACGTTTTCTTATTAACAATTTTTGATGCAACTGAATTATTTTTGTCTAATTATTATAAATGTTTGTTAATTTTCTATGTGCTTAATTGCAGTGAATGATTTTCCCACAATCAAGCTGAAAAATATGTACCTAGTATGGACCCCTAGACTAGCTAAGACTTCCTGTTTTGATAGAGATTTGAAAAGTCTAAAAGGGGGTATTGGTACCCTCGTGGAGGCCAAATACAATAATGGTTGAGAAAAAGGTTGTAGGGTATTTTAGGGAACTAAAGTTCTATGAATGAGGGAAGGCATGGAAGGGAAGGGAGGACAAGTAACAGACTCGTGTATGCGCGAATACATTTTGGGATTAAGTCGGTTATTTGCACAGTGATGTTTGAAAATGTTGAAAATAAAAGGTATTTGGATGCTGTGGAAATCGTAGAGGGGGTGAATACGTTTCCATTAAAAATCTTAAAATGTTTCGTATCAAATTACCGATCAAGCGTGATTTTGAAAGATACTTGGGGCTTGTTTAGGCCAAAGGAACTACCTTCCATTGAAATGTCATTGGGACAAGTAAATGCAGTAAGCCAATTGTGGAATTGTTCATACTTGCAAAACTTGCCAGGAATCCAGATTTGCAATCAAAACTGGGAGAAATATACTTTTTCCTCTTAGGGGTTAAAAGTTCTTGACATTATAGGGAGATTGTTGAGAATCTTCAATAGTGCTTCGTTATCTTTTTATAATTAACAACCCATTCTTTTTCTTTCCTCTTCCTTCTCAGCTTCGTTTTCAACTAAAAAGGCTGGTGACATATGAGGAGATTTTGATTGAACGATTATCTTCATGTCGAGAAGTTCGTTGATTTGTTTTGTGAATTCAATCCTATCTTGTGGGAGAATAGACATCGGTTTGATCTAACGGAGTAGTTTAGGATCAAATAAGTTTAATAGGTAGCCTTTCATCCATCCTTTAGTTTTTTTTGAGGATCAATAGGATTTTTCAGATGCATACTTTATACAAGAATTTCTTCGATGAATTTTGTTATGGGCTTATTTGTTAAAAAGATGTTTCCTTTTATATTTTCCTGAGAAATGTTTGTTCCCGGAATTTGTTGATTTTTGATCTTTTTTCATAGGATTCTAGGATATTTGGTTGTCCTTGACTAAAGGCTTTGGTGACCTTTTTATTTTATTATTCATCGTTGAGATGAAAATCCAATTCTATCAAGCCATTGAACAAATGGTCCAAATTGTTGACCCAAATGTTATTACTAAAATTAGGTCTATACCAGAATCTTGTTGGTAGATTGTTTGGTATCATTAATTCGTAACCCTGAGAGTTTTAGGGAAATGTTCCTAATAACCTGATTTATTTTTTATAGTGTCACATTGGCAATGGTTAGCAATAATTTATCTGGTGAGTTATCCATAAGTCTGTGGAAACGTAATTTACTGGAATAAGAAAGAGATGTCTCAGTATCAATATAGCAATGTAGCTTGTATTCTTTGAAGCCTTTGAATTTAAGGTTTCCTTGAATATATATTGAGTTTGGATTTGTTATATTTCTAACAGAATCCTCGTGTTTTTGAAGGTTTAACAAAACAATGTTGTATGTTGTCTCCCCCTCCCATTGAATAATTGGGAATAGATCGATATTTTATTTGTTGGTTCATCATCAGATGTGATGAAGAAGAATTGTCAGTGACAATAATTTCTTTTTTTTAAGGTCAGATAATAAACATCTTTTTCGTCTTCATAGATATCTTCTTTGTTTCATATCCAGTGTAATAAGTGCATTTTGCACATTTTTACTTAGTAGGATATTGATTTTTCTTAGGGCATTCTTATTGATTATTGCTCTTCTTCATTACATTGTCCAACACTGCATTTTTTCTTTTCTTTGCCTTTGGGGCATATTTTTCAGGTGGATCTTTAGAGGTTTAAGTTTTTACTGGGGAAAATCCTTTTTCTTTTTTGTTTCTCACGAGTTTTTACTTCTTTTTATATTTCTTTTTATAGAAAATTTTTTTTTCTTATCGTTTATTATTCTGAACAATGTCTAAGTTTTCCAGATTGACTATATTTCGCAGCAATTTTGCTAAGCTATTTAAGCTTTTCTGCTTATATTCTAGTATCGTGATTTTTGAATTTTCTTCTTGGGCTTAATGTGTTGCAATAAGCAAAGACTGTTTTTTGAGATGACGTTTATCTTCGTTTTTCCATCTCTGTAATTGTTTTTAGTTTTGTTACTTATGATTGGTATTTTCATAAAGATAGGCTTTCAATCCATTGAAGATGTTCACTTAATGGAATTTTATATATATTTTTCTCATAAACACATGTGTATTCATCAAGATTACAAATATTTATGAGTTGAACTCTAGTTAGGTTTCTCCTAGCTTGTTCTTGTTCTTTGATTATTTCTTGATCTTTGTTTCCATGGTAGTCGATTCCTACAAACATGGTGTATAGGATATCTATCACGGAGTCGAAGAAATCTATTCCATGAAGATCTTCGTTCCATTGTGCTTGTTTTACAAGACTTTGGATATTGCCTTCTGTTTTATGCTCAATTAGAGTTAAAACTGATTTGGCAGTTTGAAAATCGTCTTGATTGGTCTGTAATATAAGAGATATTTCAGTAGACCATTTTTCAAGGATTCTTTTTCTTTCAGTTAAGTCAGAAATACAATCTAAATTAAGTATGTTTATAGCTCCTGACGAAGAGTTGTTTTTATTAGGAATTCCTTTATGCATAGGCATTCTGAATTCGTAATTCTTTGATTTTTTAGAGGATTCTCCTTTTTTGTATTCGGATTTTACTCTGTTTATTTTTTCTGTTTCAAATGGTATTTCTTCATCTGAGTCGGACTCAGTTTTAGGTTCTTCCATTCTTTGATCTGTTATAGTATTGAAAAATTGTTTTGGAAGATATTTTTCAAATTCTTGAGGGTTTTCTTTAAATTGTTGGGGGGGGGTTTTTTTTTTCCGCAATATCATCTTCGTATGACAAGAGTTTTATTAGATGTTGGTCACAATCATCTATGTTATTGAAGAAAAAGTCTTCAAGATGAGAAGAGATACTCATTCTTTTGCTTTAAAGGAAAACATTTCTTGTTTTTCTTTTGGTTGGCTAAATGGGTTTTTTAGCGCTTGTTTATTTTTTAAGCTTTCCATTTTAGGTTCTAAGGATCCTAAATTGGGTGGTGAAAACCTGTTTAAACCTTTATAGCTGGTGGTAGCTTTAGATTCTTTAGGCATATTTTTTAATTGACTTAAAATTTCTTTGTCATTATTATTTATTAATTCACTTATGTCAGTGATTACTTTTGCAGAGGCTTGTTCAATGCCGTTTTTATTGATTAATTTTTTCGGTTAATCTATATTCTTGAATGACTTTGTTTTTTTTCAAGAAGGTTCAGTACTCACGGTTTGTATATAGCCATTTATTCACCAATAGACTCGATTGTGTTGATATTGGATTTTGTTTAATGCATTAGTGAGTTTATGAATTTCACTTTCTGTACTGTCGGGTTTATATGTCTGAAGTTCTCAAGATTGTTTATAGATGCTTCGGTCTGTCGAACTTTAGCATTTATTTCTTTTGAGTAACTTATTGTACTTACTCTAGTCAATTTCTATGTCCTTTTGGAGTTGATACCAAAATTTGTTTGAACGTAGAAATCTTAGCATTTCGAAGATTTTCTACTTTGATCTTTACTAAGTCCCAAAGTAAGATAGGAGTTGGAGATCTATCCAATTTTTATTCCAACAATTTGCTTAATTATTGTTAGTTAGGTTCTTATAACGTTAGCAAAGCTAGGATTAGAAGTGTGCTAAAAAAACGTTTTTTTCTAGAAAGTCTAAAATTGGATCAATTCCTTCATCTTGTTTTTATAAAAGTTAAGGATTTTCATTCTTGTTTTCTGTGCGGGTAATGCATTAGTTAAAAGATTTTGAAACAAACTCATTCCGTGAAGGATTTTGTGTATATCTTCTTTCAGTGGAATCTAATGTTTTGTGACAGTATTCTCATGCTTTTACTTATATTAGGAAGAAAGATGTTCTCGCATATGAGGTGTTTTCTCAATGTGGAGTTATTTCTTTTAACTGAGTTGATGGTTATTGCCTATTAGTTTTTTATTTTTTGCAATTCAATTGCCATGTTTCATTCAATAGGTTTTATAGTAGAAAATTTGCTACCTTCATCACTACCTATTTAATTAATGGGTCATCGAAGTTCGATATTACTTTCTTTTTTTTTTCTTTGTAGTCTATGCTGTGATGACTGGATGTCAAAGCATATGCGACTAAATAGGTGATGCTAAACACCTTGTTGCCTGGTTTCATAAGATCTGATCTTTCAAACTCATGTACGAAGGCAAGGGTTTGATCTAAGTCTTTAGTATCTAAACTTATTCCATACTGTGGATAAACAGTGAACATAAATCTAGAGTAAGCAAGATTTCCTCTTGCAATTCCAAGGATACAATCCTTTCTAGACTCAATTCTATTATCTAGGAGAGCCATTTTTATAGGAGTGTCTATGCCACTTCTAAATTCTGATTTAATTAAAATTTTGACTGCTCCTAAATGGACGCAACTAATTTTATTTTTGACTTTAGAATTTATTTTTGATAAACTCTTGTTTATTTCATCCTTAGTGATTAAGGGTAAGTAAACAGCTCCGGTGGTTTCGGAAATGTCAACATGCATTTCTTTTGAGTTAACAAAATAATAAATTTCATTTTTTCGTTTTAACAAAGGATTTAAAATTCCCATTGATCTAGGGATTTTGAAAGCTTGTTCTTTGTTTAACAAAAGTTTTTGTTTTGAAATTTTATTCAAAAGGTCTTGTTTCATCATAAGACTAACATCAAAACCATGTTGAGATTCCGAAAAGGAAATTCGATGGTTTTCATCATCTTCTTGAGAAGAATGATCCGGACTATTAGTCAAAGAGCTCATTGTTCATGGCTCTGATACCAATAAAACGCGGAATAATTTTTTGAAATAAAGGAATCATGAAGTCCTTTATCAGCAACAAAAACAAGAAGAAAAGAATTCATTCTTGTAGTGTCTTTATACTTGTAGGGCAGCAGCCCTTTGCCTAAAGATCTTTAGACGTTCTTGTAAAAAAAATTTTGTTTGTTTTTTATGGCTAGCAACTCTTGTGGAAAAGGCGTCGTTTGATATGTTGGGCTCCGGTTTCTTTTTTGGGATGACATTCTTGGCCTTGGTCCATTATTATTAATTTGTCCAAGTAGATAGTCCCGAATGAGGCGGCTAAAATGGTTAACACAAATCTTTACTAAATCATCTCTACACAAATCTTCATCAAACCTCTTCTTAATCGCCAGCGATCTTAAGTGGTGTCGTAGCATGTAGCTTCGTAAACTGAAATAATTGATTTACAAGTTTAACGTCTTTTTTCGCTGGTGTGTCCAACTGAATTGTTCTTCATTAGTGTCGCAAAATGAAATAACACTTTACGTCTTTTTTCGTAAAGTGAAATAATTATGTCCAAATAATTGATCTTCAGTAGTGTCGCAGCATATATCCATGTCCTGGCTAGATATATCCGTGACTTGGCCTGATATATATCCGGAGACATAGCCGGATATATATCTTGGTCCTGGCCGGATATATATCTGAAGTCTCTGGTCGGAATATATATCCGTGATCTAGCCGAATATATATCCGAGTTGGAAACAACTTTGTTAGTTTCTAGTTTATCCCTCTTTGGGAAGTTGCCTTATCTTCGAAAACCTTTGAAGCCTCATCAAATGCATCAAAAAGCTTTTTATTTTTCAGGTTTTTCAATCACCACCATGCAAATAAATAACTGATGTTCGCTAATTTTATATATATATTTATATATATATATATATATATATATATTATTTTATATATAGTAGAGTTCTTTTCATAACAAAATGAATTTGCGTAAACACGAGAACCATCTACACCTTTCATTTTTTTAATCTATGGATTAATCATTTGGGGCATATATGTAATTACTCAAAGTTGAAGTTAATTTTTGTAAGGGCTCGGAGGGGGTAATTTAGGAATTAAATCATAATCATTTTATAACCGTTCTAATTTAGTGGTCACATTTTTAGTGGGATAATAATGAATCATTTCAAAACTGCATAAAACAGAGTTCCTCTATTCTCTAGGGTAATTTTAGTCTATCATTTTCTATCTTGTCATTCAGCCGATCTAGTTTTCCTACTATCCTAATTCCTTTAATTCAATTGGGTAACATTTGCATATTTTTGATTATACATGTCGTGATTTATATAGATTCATGTTCGAATAAGATGTCCTTCCCAAAGAGGTTTTGAGCCGCAACAGGATCTTTCAATGTATAGGTTGTTTTATATTTTCTTTGTATCTTTATTTATTCATTACTGTATCTTATTCTTTTTTCACTTATTTGTTTTTGAATTTATTTTTGTAGTTTGGTTTGAAAATTATTGATCTAAATCATTTATTGATTGGCTTCTAAATTGTTTCGATCTCGTAAATCTTTTCGAGTTTTATTGTTTAGGTTGGTTAAAAATGACATCAGTATTGAAAGGGTGTAATTGTTTTTTTAAAAGTTCAATTTCATTTCATTTGCTTTTGATTTCGTAATCGGTTACCGAGTTTTTTGATTGTGTGGTGACTACAAATTATTTTATATTCAAAGATAGTGTAGATGAATATTTATGATGATATGTGATTGCACGGATGCATCTTGTTTGGAAAAATCAGCACGATAAAAAAATTAGACAAATAGGTTTTTATTGATGGACTTTGTGATTAGTGATCAATATTTGATGTTATTATTGAGTGACAACTTGCATTTAGCAAAAAAAAACGTATTGTTTTTTTGTGTGCATCTTTAGTGATGAACTAGTGAAGCTAATTTCGACTTGTTAAGATCAAATGCCGTCACCAATCACAAGTTGAAAAACACCCAAAGAAATAGTAAAAAGAAAATATAATACAATTTTGTTATTATTCTCAATTAGGATTTCTACATCGTAAACCATCAAAATGATAAGCTGCAATTATAGGATGTAAAGTCCATTTCTTTATCATTTGTGGTATATAATGAGAATTACTGTAATACAAAGGTCATATATTATAATGCAAAATTAACTTCATAGTATACATGCAACGAATTTTTCTTTTTAACAATTAACTTGCAGATTTGCAGTCCATATGTTTTAGTTGATTTTGTTTAGTACATATATCAGTTTGAAATCTTTTATATATGTTTCATATTCTTGGTTCTAACCTATTTATTTTTTATGTAGATACTTGAAGATTTTTTAAAGATGACGATGAATTCTAAGATGATAAAAATACATGTACATGGTTCGATATTACGGGTATCTGGTGAATAAAGACGATGAATATACACGTGCATGGTTGAATACTACATGTACCTAGTGAATTATGACGATGAAAATACACGTGCATAGTTACCTAGTGAACAAAGACGATGAAAATACATGTGCATGGTTCAAGATTTAGGCGTACCAAGTGAACAAAGACGACGAAAATATATGTGCACAACTTAAGTTTGAAGCCAATGTTGTTTAAAATGATGGTTGCACATGTATATTTTTAGCAATATATAAAGCATTTTCTTTTTTTAGAAGATCTGTACATTCATTTTTTTTCTCACTGCATGCATATAGATTTTGTGTATAATGTATTTGTTTTAAAATGTATACAATACATATAAAATATTTGTTTGTCATTCTATGCATTTGTGTAAATATATGTGACCAAAACACATTCTAGGCTTAAGCAATTGAATACTAAATATATATATAAAATTACATTATTTAAAAAAAACACATATGCACCTTACCTTTTCAAAACTATACATAGTGAAAAAAATTATAAAAAGAATTTCTAAAATGTAGGAGCTAAAAAACGTTTTTTAATAAAAAAATTAAAAAAAAATCAAAATGTAATTTCACTTATATTCCCTTTTGAGTTAAATTAAAAAAAATAAGTATTTATAAAAATCTGATTGGTTGATGCTGGTTCTCGCAGTTCTGTACATTTATTTGGTTCTGAAAAGAACCTCACCCTATATATATATATATATATATATATATATATATATATATATATATATATATATATATATAACTCATATATGGGGCTAACTATGACTAGATTAATATGATTTAGTGACTCAACGATGACATGGCGCAAACAACGATGACATGGACAGTTAATTGGCATTAAATTTCGGATATTTTAAAAAATAACACCCATAGCTAGATTCGAACTTGTGACCTTTAGTTAATGTTATATCAAGATTACCAACTCATCCAACACAGTTTTTGTTTTCTTTTATGAAAAAATATAATAATGTGGTCTAAAATCATATGATGCCTATTATACCATGTTTAAGATATATACGCCTTATTTTCTTATCAAAACCATAATATACGGTTATTTTTTAGAAAAACCCTAATGATCCCATATCATACTTTCAGACGCTGCCAGTGGCCTTTGCAAAACAAAAAACAGCGTCATGGATACAGTAAGTAAGCAGACTCGATGTGCAGCAGGTACACGATATTGTAATGGATTTGTTTGTCTACAATGTTTGCATACTGATTTCCTGTTATCTTTGGTGATTGTTGCACATATTGTATTAACTTAAAAGTACAAATCAGTAAGAAAGGTATTGCGAGCATTCTTTTTATAGGTTCCTAAAACTTTGGGGTAGAGGCCCTTCTAATTCAGTTTTTACAACATTCATTGCAAAAAAAAGCTCACATATTAACTTTGGTTTTGCAGGAGTTCCCACCTACAAGCAAATTAGACGTCCAAATTCGAGCAAAACCTCTCAAGGAATTACCATTAACATTGTTGATATATTAATGCTGGTATGAATGTGATTTACAGGACCGGTGGTTTACTGATATCGACACTTCTAGATAGTGCAAATCAGGCCATTATGACATGCCTTGAGGCGTGTGTTTGGAATTTCTATTTGATCTTTATTCATGCACTTTTCTTAATTTGCTTCTTTTAATGCACGTTGATTACTTGGTTTGTAGATTCAATCTGTTGTTGTTGCTCTTCGTTACACAAGGGGCCTTCCATGGCGCAGGGAATACAATAAAAAAAAACAAAAAAAAAAGAGAGGACAAAACAAGACGCGACGACGTTCTAGATTGGCTTCAGATGATGTTTGGGTTTCAGGTAATACGAGTTTGCCAAGAACATTATTTACATATGTTTTTTACGTACGTACCACAAGTGTGACTATAGAGTAGCAATATGAAAAAATTTCTTCTTCGTATTTGCAGAAAGATAATGTAGCAAATCAAGGAACACCTGATTATGTTACTTGCAAATGCTCACAGTTTAAGGTTATCTACAGATCAACCTCTTATAGAAGCTAAATAAGGCAGTAAAACTAAGACCATATAAAGTACAAATAAACATGAAAAGGGTAATAAGAAAAATTAAATATTTACCAAAAATTACGACTCCATATTATGTTGACTAGATATTAGAAAATGGTCATAACGAGATGAGAACAAAGATAGGAACTATTTCGAGTCGCATGTGATCAACATGAGGAATTTGTTGAGTTTGTGGCTCCTTTATTTTATGACAAGTTTTTGTATCGCCACAAACTGTATGAAATTCTAATCCAAGCTATTCTCTATTTTTTTAATTGTTTGTTAGCAACCTTTTGTCTATCTGGTTTTTATGGATAAATTGGCTTCAATCGTCTTACAATTATGAAAACACTTTTAAATCGATGTAGGAGTTCACCAATAAGCGCATTGCTTCAGAGGAGTCGACCGAAGATCAGAAGGATGAATTTAAGGTAAAAAACCTAATAAGTAGTCACACTGTGTTGATTATATCTGCAAGTTAGAAACATAAATAGCAGCAACTTAATAGCATATTATCATATGCTTACATGTTTAAAATTGCAGATATTGGAGAATGTGGACTGGCCCGAACAATTTTCTTTCAAGGATGAAGATTTTCAACGTTTTGATGAGTATGCTCTTTTAAAACTATTCATTATTGGTTTCTCTTACCCAACAATGTTTATGAGCTCACAGAAAATACAATAACTCCAAAGACCACAATTATCTAACATTACTAGCCCTTTAAATCTTGTGTATATATAGTCATGCTCCCATATGTCTTGCTTACAGATTATCGTGGGTCAAAACGGGTCAGGCTGACTCAAGAAAATAATTGTTTCTCTAGTTTGTTTACAAATTATGTATGTTGTATCTAATATCATTACAAACCTTTTTTTATTAGATTGAATTATAATAAGTTTGGATTAAACCAAGTTTAGGCGGTTAAAGACATTTGAATCACACTTTGGGCAAACTCAAACCCACTTTACTCGCTCAATTTGACACATGACTGCAGTATTGTACAAACAGTCTGTATTGCAAAAGTATCTTCTATGTGCTAAACTGCACATCTTACTGTGGACTTGAATTGTGTAACTCATGTTATTGCAGATCATCAGATTTAGTTTTCTATGAATCTCCACGTTTTGTAACTCACATTGATGATCCAACCATTGTTGCTGTTGGAATATGTCCAAGTATAAATTAATATATGTCCGGATTATTTATTCGAGCCTAAGGGGACGCACGCGTTAATA
>BQNB010109381.1:7951-22764 GCA_026074375.1 Tanacetum coccineum
TCTACATCTTTTGATCTTAAACCTTGTCCCCATCATTCCCCTTCACTTGAAAATAGCTCGCCGTCGAGTTTTCACTATAAAGGGATTCATCAATCTTTAACATCTTCTCGCGATGAACCTTATCTTGATTAGATTTGTGCTTCACATTAACTCGAGAACCTTTATTTTTTTAACACACTACCACACTCCCTACTATCAACTCATGACCCCAAACATCAGGGTGTATTCTCCTTATCAACGATCACTATGTCTTCAATTGCACTCTTTGTTTACCATCGAAAACTTAATTTGATTCTTTATAATCATCTTTAAAGTTAACCCATTATCTAAATCACAAACCTATAAATCATAGATGCATTCGGAATTTGTTTTTAGCTCACAATCAAAATCATTCACATCTTCATTGGTTTTAGACCCCACAACTTCTTCCTCGCAAGTCTTTAAAAACCAACTTCCTTTGTCGTTTTCAACACTAAAGTTGAGATTTCAACAACTTCAATCTTCAACATCTTTTTCTTCCACCTTAACCTCGAGTTTTGGTAATTTTGGTGTTCCTTCTGGTTGAATCATAACAATTCTTTTCCTTCCCATGAGAAAAGATAAAGATTTTTTTGAAGATCATACATGCCTTTAACCTCTTGTCACCAAAGTTTCCTCGAAGGAAATAAGACACTCGTCAGTTTCATCCACAATAAAAAAATACCCTCGTTTTATAAAACTTCCTGATGGTTACCGGAACCCAACAAACTTTGTACCATTGGTAATTTTAAGGAATCTACCAATTGCTTGAAACCACATTATTTATGCTACAACCGTCAATAGTTAAAGAACATGACGAATTATTGATTAGAATTTCAAACGAAAAAACTTGGGTGCATGTAATCGATCCTCCATGTGCATCCTTTCCTCTCATTCATCAACCCTCCTATTGTTGAACATGGATTTGTTGCTTGCATAATTGCCATCAAAATCGACTATGCTTAGACAAATTCTTCGAACTTCGTGTTTGCCAGCCTCGTGATTTTCATGGTTGATACCTCCACCTACGAACCCCACGCATAGTTTCTGATAGATAGTGGATTTCATGTCGAGTTCGGATACGACTTTGATAAAATCATAATTCGTGGTGCTCCTTGAGTACCATACCCCACAACATTATGTTTTTTGGAATCTTCTACATCATTCACCATCAATGATACTAATAACCTCTAGATGTTAATTGGCTCAGTATGCGAAAACGAATTTTGTTAACCCTAATCCAATGGTTAATTACGAGGATAAAACCTCCAGAGAATTTTGTTAAACACCTAAACAAAATAGTTTAATTGACCCAAACAGATTTCTTCATATCAACCAACAGATGACCAAAAGTTTTTAAAAATAAAGGGTTTTGCTAAACTATGTCCAGTGGGCATGGTTTAATATGTTTAAAAAATGAATGTTTAATTAATCCAAGTGAAAATCATGTTTAAATATAGTAATTTACAAGTTCATTAAATGTGTATTTAATAGCATTTTTCTGGTTTTTTTTTTAAATTTAAGAAAATTTGTTTTATTAAATGTTCAGGACAAATATAACAAAACCAAAAAATAAAAGTGAAAATCAGACCTTAAAATTAAAAATGCAAATGAAACCCTAAAACTAGAAGTGCAATCAAGCCCTAAAATTAATGGTGCAATTAATGCATAGTCTCTACGTCTTTGCGAGCGAGTGCGCGCCTGTCCGTCCATAAGTTAAAAACATTTACGTGCAATTAGCCCTACAAGTAATACTAGAGTTTTATTCATTATCATAACTCATAAGAACTACTTATGACTGTTTGTGTAGGAAAAATATCTTCTTTGTTTCAAGAGATCAATCATATTCGAAATGGAGTTAAATTATCTTATAGAATAAGTGATAACAGAACTTTATCTCATAATGTATAAGTTATAAACGTCGACTACCAAACTCAAACAACCTCATTGAACCTATTCTGAATGACGGAAAAAATTTTAATAATTATTTAACACACAAATTTTCTATCAATTTAACATGCATACAATCAAGTAAGTTGATACATTTAGTTTTCAACGCGTGAGTTTCCCTAACAATATCCATCCAGCAGGATTTAGCACCAGATTTAACGTGTCCTCCAACATTACCATCGTCCCCGTGAATCGCCTTAACGAGTTTGTGATGAAAACGGGCGAGAAAAAACTCATAACTCATGGGTACCCACACGTAAATGAACGGGTAATTCTGTTATTTTTTACTCGCGGGTGGGTTATGGGTTTAAGGGGGTGTTTGGCTAAGCTTATGAGTTGGGCTTATGCTTATGTTGTATAAGCGGCTTATGGCTTATATATCGTAAGCTCATAAGCCCATGTTGAGTGTTTGGATTAGCTTATATTTAATGATTTGATAATTTAAAATGTTTGGTTTAGTTTAGAGTAGTAAATGACTATAAAAGACATGAATTAAAAAATATTAATGTTAAATTAAGTATAATTGAGGGTAAATTTGTAATTTATAAAGCAAAATGTTATATAAGCCCAACCCCACCTAAAAAAACACACTTTTGTGGCTTATCAAAACCCCTTTATATAAGCTCATAAGCCAACTCATATAAGCTTAGCCAAACACTTAGTTTGGGCTTATATGACACATATAAGCTAATAAGCTCATAAGCCCATCATATAAGCTTAGCCAAACACCCCCTAAGAGTCACAAATTACCCCAATCACCAAAACGTGAAAAGCAAAAACTACCACTCGATTTACGAACACCACTAACAAAGATTCTACCTTTCCCATACAGTTATTCAAGAATAAATTAACTTTCCGTCTTTCTAAAGGTAATTCAATTTAATAAATGTTCGATCGAACATATTAAAACTTCACCGTGTTGAAAATGTTTAGACGCAAAACATAAACAAAAATTGGGAATAACTCTAAAACCGCATTTCACGTGTTTGTCGAAAGCTTTGTACATTGTATCACACACATTCTTAACTTTGAACATTCAATGCAATGCAGAATTAATTATCTTTTTAAAATTGAGGACGTCACCTTTGAAACCCATATTATAAGTGATTTTGACTTGATAATACTTTAAGACAAAGTATGCACATGGATGAGTGATTACAAAACTTTAATTATAACACCAAAGTTAAAGTCAAATCGAAGAAATTTCAGCTTATTGAATGGCAATGAAATGTTTAAGAGGTCACTTACAAAACACAATCACATTTATACATAAACTAATTTAAAGTGTGAAGATTTTCGACATGACTGAAGAACCACATAACATAAACAAAGAGGTTTGGGATTCATCGTCCTCCACACAACAAACCGTTACAACAAAAAAATTAATGACTATAAGCTAAATAGTAGTATTCAGTTTTCAATTTGTTGCAAGACCAAAACCAAACAATGTAATATTTGTCTTAAAGCGGTAGCCCCTTACCCACAAAATAATATTTGTCTTAAATTAACCGCTTAAAGCATCTCCGATGTAAGCATTATAATATTATGAGAAAAACAAAAAATTAAGATCTTACTATCATTATTATTGATGTTGAACTAGTCGTTGATGATGAAAACTTGTTATTAATTAATAACGAACATTTGTTATTCGATGATGATGAACGATCAATCGGCGTATCAAAAATCGATCAACAGTATTGATCGAATCGGTGGTGAATGGTGGAGATACGGTTAAGGAGACGGTGGAGAGACGGAGGAGGAATGGATCACTGATGGATCCTTAATGTATCGAGAGAGAAGATGAGAGGCTGGGAGAAAAGTGAAGAGATAAGAAAAAAAACTATATATATCCCTAGTTGTGAATTGACTATTATACCCCTGATTTTATAAAATTTAGGGCGAGACTATTTGGTACACGTGGCAGGCTGAGATTTCATCTTATCCTTTTTATTATAACATTTTTTTTATTTTACCCCAACTCTCTCTCTCTCTCTCTCTATATATATATATATATATATATATATATATATATATATAGGCTTCGGTTCCGTTGAGAAGGTTTTTATTTTAAGAAGATTGAGAAATCTACGTTTGAGCAAATTGATTCATATTTTTTGATTTGATTCACAAGTAAACATCATTTAATAGTGAATCAAAGCTATAAATCACAAATTTGATTCACAAATCATTGCTAAAATCGAGTTATGGTAATGATTCCTTAAATTTATATAGAAGATTCAGTATTTTACTTATATTGCAAAAATGAGAGATTTTTTAACATTGATTCGAGTTTTTTTTTACACATTTTGAATTATAATCACATTAAAATGAGTTTTACGCTTGAAAAACTTGAATCAAAGTTAAAAATCATCATTTTTGAAATCCTTCTCAATCTTCTCAAAATAAAAACCTTCTCAATCGATCCGGATTATATATATATATATATATATATGAGCGCATTCAATGCATAATCACTTTTTTGCACAAAACTTACAGAACCACTTTGGATCAATAGGAATTTAGTATATTAATAAATGTTTTTCTTAATTCAAAAGGGTATAATAGGAAAAACACATTTTAATTTTTCTTTTTGAATTTTTTTAATTAGAAAAGGTTTTTTATTTCCTTGATTTTCCAAATTAATTTTTTTAATTTTATACTTTTTTCAATATACATGTTTTTTCAGAAGTTAAGGTGCATATGTGTTTTTCTTAAATATTGTAAATTTGCATATGTTTCTTGCGTAGAATTGTTTAGACATCAAACTGTCTATTTCTTTAATATATGGTAATTACATATATGTTTTTGCTGTATATTTCTCTAATATTTGAAACATAAACATACGCATTGAACCTCTAAATTCATAACAAACCAAAACATAAATACTATACACAAAATTTGATATAAAATGAAATACAATTCAAATACAAATGTATCTTGTTAAAAACATATGTGCACGTCTTTCAAATACATATGCGCACGCTATTTAAAAACATGTGTGCACTCTTATAAAAACATATGTGCACGGTTCACTTTTTCATCATATTTCTTAGAACGTATGGGTACCCTTCCAAGAACATATATGCAAATTGCACTTTCTCGTCAAATTCGTTGAGACATATGTACTCTTCCAAAAACATACGTGCACGGTTCACTTTCACATCAAATTTGTTAGAACATATGAGTACCATTCCAAGAATATATGTGTTTCTGGCAAGATCACAAGGACAATGCATAGGACTCTTAGGATATTTACTTGATATCATACAGTGTATGAGCAGCACGTATATTTTTGGGATAGTACTAATCGAGATTTATGGATGATCTCTTTATAGCTCTAGACTTAATAATGCATTTTGGTTTTAGTAATCAGAGGCTGGAGTTGGCTACTACCTTTTCAATATCAACTAACTCGGAGTGAGAAAGTCGATAAAAATATGTTAATCTCTGTGAGAAATGAAAACAGAGTCTTTTGAGAGAACCTATAGTGGCGAGGAGAGGAGGAAGGGATGTGCATTGCATCACTGGGTCTATGATGACTATCTTCAATACCAGACAACATCTTAGTGTTTCTGATAGCATATGTATTGACCCAGTTTCTGCCTAAGTATATGAAGGGCTTCTTTCTTTACACCCTTTATCCTTACATTTCTTTTTCATTCTCTCAACCCCTTCAATGCTTAACCAATTGACATCATCACTAACACCTTGTTTGGGTTTTGTTCGAGATGCTAAGCTCTGTCTTAGTCTGCATTATTCCCATTCTCACTTTTACTCCTTTTGTATCATACCTATGGACTTCTATTCTATCTAATGGAATGTCTCTGGGAAAATCCCTTCGGTTCTGGTTGGATCATGGGACAAATACCTAACCTTAACGACCTTATAACTCTATAAAATTTAAGTACATGGTCGATCTTTTGGTATTTCCATAGTTTCTATTAAAACCATTTGAAAAACTCAATCAAGGTACTTGTGATATAAGTATCAAAACATTTGTACCCCGATAGCTTTCAAAATTGCTCCCCCTTTATATGTGCATCATTATTCAAAAGTGTTTTGCACATACGAGGGAGTAGCTGCACATGAGTCATTTAGATCACATTATAAGTCTTATTTTAATCACATTTTCTCCCTTTATCAAAAATGTCAAATCTTTTGATATTTTGGATATCAATTGATTTAAAATAAGCGTCAGGGGAGAAAAATGTTCTGATTATTAGCAAGCCTTTATTAGGAACATTTTAATGTTCCCCCTCAAATTATGAGGGTATATATACTAAAGTGTCAAGTACATTAATTTGAAATATTTTAAATTTCGTGAAAAATTCTTGAAATTTTTTGTACTCGAACACTTTATATATATATACTAGCTACGTAACCCGCCCGACGGGCGGGTTCGCTTTTGGAATTTGTTTTGATAAAAGATGTGTTTGTGTGTGGTTGGCTTAATTATTCAGTGTGTTAAGTCCAATTGTGTTTTTCGTTTTGAAAAGTTTTGATAACGTTTTTTGTTTTTTTGGGTGTTTATGTTCTCTTTATTGGTTGGTGTATTAATGTTTATGTCATGTTTTGGACTGTTTTAAGGCTCCCACAATTGAGGATCCATGAGAGCCTCATATTATCATTAGTCATTGATATATTATTACGTAAAACGGTTCATGGTAAACATTAGGAGGTGTAGAATGCTCATGTATATGTTTACGATAAAGAGAAAGTGTAGTATTGTAATGTACATAATTTTTTTTAACAAAACGAAATAGACATATCAATGGACCATCTACACAATATTGTATTTTAATTGTAGATACAATAATAGTTGTACACAACTCAATTATAGTAAATATTTGTTCTTTTATTTTTTAAATCAAAATGTCAACCGATTTATGAGTCGCATTGGGTCAATTTTCTAATTTAGTTTATTTTGGGGTAAATTGTGGGAAGATGGTATGCATTTAGGGCATTTTTTCTCAATATCTCTTAATTTGGTTAAACTACAAAAAGAAGTAATTAAAAACCAATTACCCAATTTTAAGAGTAATGAATAACTACATAGATAAGTTCCCATTTTAGTGATTGCATTTCCAGCGGTTTAAGCGATTGGTAGAATGACTTTAGTGAAACTTTTTTTTTTCCAAATTTAATACCCTAAAAAACAATTTATAAATTAAAAAGGTACTTTCCAATGCTTTATAATCAATTCTTCTCATCAAACATAGATTAGCAAAAGATTAAAACTCTTAAAACAATAATGTACCTGTAATTTATGGTAGTTTTCCATAAGTGCAACCCTGTTTGGAGAAACACCTTTGCCGGTTACTGTTAGTAATCATATTTATGTCCATGCTAACCTAATTTAAAAAGAAAAATAAATGACAGCTAAAAGTTGTGTATTACTCTAATATATTCAGTTCGATTGTTGCTTAATATTGAGTAGGAATTTCCATTAAAGCTGAAAGAGCAAATTCTGTTTCTTTTCAAATTGGGGCAACATTCTTGGACATAATTTCTGTAAAATTGACGAACTGTGTAGAAAAATAAAATAACATCAGAACATATAACAACTTCTATAACAATATTTTGTTAGAGCTGTACATGTAACCCATTTACATGGCAGTCTAAATATTATCCTTAAAATTTTATTGACATATGATAAGAAACATGAAGACCATATTGATAAAAAAAGGAAAATGAGGATATAAAATATGAAGAGTTCCAACATGCAGCATGCAGTAAATAGAAGAAAGATTGTTGCAAACCTTTGAATGTTGAGTCCATGTGTTAGTAGATCATAATAGTGGTAAGTTTTCACAGTCAAGCCTGCAAGGTTGAATATCTTTGTTTGGTTTCCCCTTGTTGGATTCAGAATATATATAGTACGCTACATAAGCAAAAGTGGTAGTAAAATTAGTAAAAAAGATAAACGAGTAGAAGAATAGAAGAAATAAAGAATAACTTGAAGAAGACATTCATGTTTTCACTGGCGCTCGTCTAACAGTTGAGAGGCTACACAAAAGCACATTTATGTTTTTACTTGTATTTCTGTGAATCATATCACAGCTTTTTGTAATGTAAAAAATCATAAAATCCTATCAACATTATAAGCATGACTGATTGACTGCAAAATAACTTATTAACCTATGCCTAAGATACATAGACGTTCCCAAAAGACAGACCACCAGCTAACTAAAATGCTTATACAATGGAAACATTATCCTTTAATTTTAAGGTTTACCTCGCCTGATGCAAGTAAGGTACTCGAATCTAAAATTCGAAATATTCCTTAATCTTTTTCATCACTATTATATTGCCTACATATGGATTAACCATTGATGAAAACCACACAAAAATACCTCATATTCTCTTTAGGTTTTCAGCCTTGATGAAGAAAATGGTCTAAACACCAATCTCAAAAATTGCAGCAGTAGCAATAATCACCGCAACTGCAGCAACTGGTTAAGAAGGATTGGAGAATGTTTACTTCATAATAATAAAAAAAATTGATCATATATATACATATATATAATTTTTATTAATACAAAATAGCTCAAAAGTTACAAAACAAAAACTTGAATACATGGATATAAAAACATATCTTCATCTTCTCTGAATTAGATTGTTCATCACCATCAGCTTGTGCGCGTCCTGTCTCATTCATATATCTGGCAGCCATGAATCCAACAATGGCATGATCTTGAATGCCTAGTCGAGCATGTACATACCTAAAAAAAGATCTAATCATAATTGCAATTAGGGTTTGGAGAAGAAGATACATACCTTTTTTACGTGGTTCATTAGGATCTTCATTACGATCTTCATTGTATGTGGTTTATACGTCAGGTATAATTTAGGGTTTTGATTGTGTGTTTATCAAGATAGATCATTATCTTCATATCTTTTCCAAAAGCAAAAGATATGTATGGACCACGATTTAAATTTCTCAGGCCTAAGTTACGGGTTAAAACATATATAATCGATGCCATATTAAAGCATAAATTTGAAATTAAAAAAAAATCACTTGTGTATGCCATGTCATTGTTGAGGTGGCATTGAGTCACTATTTTATATTAATCAAGTCATAATTAGCCCTCCATATATATATATATATATATAAATATATATATATTATATATATATCTATAATATATATATATTTATTATATATATTTATATATATTTATATATATAATAGCATAGTTATTAATATTTATCACCTTTTTGTTCACTACATATTTACAACAGTAAGAATGAGACAAGACCTTTATGACCAAACAATGATTGACAGAGTCAATCTGTACTCGTGTAAGCAGCCTGTGTCCACCTCTGAATCCTCTCCACCAACATAACATTCAAGACTTCTGATGATTCGTATTTTGTGCAACGTCTTCTCGATCACCTTCACCATTGACTTAGCCTATTTCTGATATGAGTTTGACCATGATCTTGATGGCATGTCTGCATGTTAGCCAATCGTGATGTTGGTCAACCTATTCTTTAGCTCATCTCGAACACTCACGAGCGTTGCATCCCCAAACTTACACACTTCGTCTTCTCTTATCTGACAACTTTTGCCAGCTCTAATTTCATATTCATACCCCTGGGTTTTCAGAAAATGGTATATGGTTTTTGACTATAAAACACCAGGAGCTGTGAATACTTGAGGTTTGGTTGTTTTTGGTAACTTTCCACACGAGGTTAGAGGATCCAGTTGACTCTGAAACTTTTTTACAGTCCTTTTCGGATGAACATTAAAGTGCAACAACCAAGTCTAGTCCTGGTTTTGCCATCGAGGTCGGTGCGAGTTTGTTCTGGTAGTACAGGAGGAACATTCTTCAAGTATCTTGAATAAAGGCTTAGAAATTTCAGCTTCCTTGAGAATGTATTCTTCTTATTTGCCCCGCTTTAACAACAATCTCCTGTATAAGTAACCATATACTGCTGTTTATCAACATAAAACTTCTCGACAATGCTTAGAATCTTCATTCAAGAGGTAGATGATGTGAATGATTTTCTTGCAAGTCTTCTCTTTATGAATAACTTTCATTTTATAAAACCCTAACGGACTATTCCTGTAAGCAACATCTTTATAATATGCTACTAGGATTTGCTCCCACAAAGTTTTTCAACATTTCCTCAACTCCATACAACTCATATCTGGTATCTCTTATCTTTGTTAATGAAGCAGTGAATTTATTCTCTTCTAAGTTCCTAGATTGTAGAAACTAGAAGAGGGGGGGGGGGTTGAATAGTTTACATGTTTGTTTTTCTTTTAAAAAGTTTGCCTTCAAAAATACTTAGATTCGAGTTGTTTGTTCAACCAATCTACACTATGAAATCAACAAAAGTAAATTCCTAAACTGATACCTAAATAAAAATCCACAACAATATAAAGAGATGAGAGAAGGAACAATCAAACCAAGACACCAAGATTTATAGTGGTTTAGCTACGAAGCTCTTCTTTACCCTACTCCACTCCTCGAGTATCCTACTTGAGATTTTACTATGTCAACAAGCTCCCTTCAGGCGGATAAAACCGTTTACACGTCGCTTGCATTGTTTTCTGACACTAAGCTAAATGCGAGTTCGTAATCTTTAGCTAGAGCCAATCTAACCACTTCACAAACACTATACCTCATAAGATCTACACTATCGGATTTACAACATATTCCAATCATACAAGAATAATTACAATAGAGATTTGATACTTAGAAGAAAAGAGGAGAGATCACTAAATAACAATTCGTTTCTTGGTGAATACGAATGTTCTTCTCTTGCACTTGATAGAGAGGAGAGATGAGAAGAAGAGATTAGATTACTTGAAATAAGATCTAAGAATGTTAGTAATCAAGAGATTTAGAGAGAGAAAGAAGGTTTTTAGAGATCAGTGGCCTCTGATGGCACTTTTTGTTGATCGAGTTTCAGTGTGGTCGGTGTCAGGATGGTCTTTTTGGTCTTGGCCTTTTTTCCCTTCTTAGGGAGTGCTCCAAAAACCTCAATAGTACACCAAAACTCCATGAGGTAGTTTTGATATAACACTGATGGTGTTTGTGAAAAAGCCTGAGAAAAAAGCAGTTTCTTGAATATTTGCAAATGTTTTTGTAGGCTGGGACACTTTATGGGTAACTGAAATTTCCCACAAAGTTATTGCTTTTAAAATGGACAGACTCAATAATCATGTCCCCAGCTTGAGGTGCATAGATTATTGCTTGGAAGTTGCCATTGTAAGGTTTTGAAAAGTGCAATGGAAAATGTATAAAAAACAGTTGGTCACAAGGTCGAATCCAACCAAGATCATTGACGCGTGTTTTGATACTTTATCAAGATGGATGGTCACTAAGTTAGATAACTTAGATCGCTGATGCGTATTTGATATACTAATGAAGAAAGCTTATCAAAGAATGAAGAACACTCATAGATTTGATAAGAGAAATTTTTTGCAGAGTTTACCTGCTTTTGAAAATTTGTGTGTGTTTCTTTGTTTTTGATGGGGTATTTATAGGTGAGGTTTTAAAAAGGATTTGATATCAAAATTATTTTGAAAATACATTTGAAAACAGTTTGGTATCCGCATTAAATGCTTAGTGGGTGAACGTGGGATGTGTGGGACCCATAACTGTTGGATGACAGTTAGATAAGGGATATGTGTTCCTTATATAATGTGTTTAGTCACCAACCTAGGACATTAAGTAACTAAATGTCGAGAATTGAAGGCTTCTGAAGTTATTACTATTAGTTTTGGAAGTTAATACTGCTGGTTCAAGATTGTACTGCTATTGAAGTTTAAAGAAAATAGTCTAAGTTATTAGTACTGCTAACTATAATAGTTAGTGCTGCGAGTACATTGTTAGTACTGCCAGTATAGTTAGTACTATTAGTTAATACTTAGTGCTGTTAGTCTTGTATAGTTAGTACTGCTATTATGATATGCATGAGTTAAATTAGGAATAAATATGCATTATCATTATACGCGTTTTATAAGATCATTAGGGTTTCCTTGGTGTATAAAAGGAACCCTAAGGCATACATCAACATATATCAGTCTTTTATAGTTTTTCATAGCTTCGAGGTTGTAAACCCTAACACTATCAAAGAGTGTTCGTATTAATATATTAGAGCTTATTGTTTTGGTTATATTTATGTGTGTTAAACATTCATTACTTTTATTCTTCTTAGTGGTATAAACTAGATTCCGCATAGTTTATATCATACACTCAAAGTTTCAGTCTTAGTGCCTTTGGATTTATCCAAGGATACTAAACCTTACATCAAGCTAAGGAGTTCAAGATCTGTTCATTGGGATCAACAAGTGGTATCAGAGCTTGTTGTGAAGCTTTGAATAAGAAGAAACAAACAACACATACTAGATCTAATTCTCTGTGATAAAATAGAGGCATGAACTACTTCTACAACTCTGACTGCAAGACTCCCTATCCTCAACCCAAGAGAATATGATCTCTGGTTAATGAGGATAGAACAATACTTTCTCATGACTGATTACTCCCTCTGGGAAGTAATTCTGAATGGTAACAAAGTGCTGAAGAGAACTGTTGGAGAAACTGAGCAGGAATATGAACCTACTACTGCAGAAGAAAAGCAGGACAGGAGGAATGAGATGAAAGCTAGAGGAACTCTGTTGATGGCACTCCCAAATAAGGATCAACTGAAGTTCCATTCATATAAAGATGCAAAATTGCTCATGGAAGCCATTGAGAAGAGGTATGGAGGAAACAAGGAATCCAAGAAAGTTCAGAGAACTCTACTCAAGCAACAATATGAGAACTTTGTAGGATCAAGTTCAGAAATAATGGATCAAACTTTGATAGGTTGCAAAAGCTTATTAGTCAGTAGAGATTCAAGGTGAGGTTATTGCACAAGAGGACATGAACTTAAAACTATTGAGAAGTCTTCCATCTGAATGGAAGACTCATGCTTTGATCTGGAGGAACAAAGAGGAATTTAGAGTCCATTAGTTTGGATGATTTGTACAACAACTTGAAGATATATGAACCTGAACTTACAAGATCATCATGTATAAAGCCAAAATCTACAAAATTGTGGCTTTTATGTCCTCCATAGAGCACTAACAACAATACCATTCAAAATGCAGCAGAAAACACGCTATGGACTTAGTGCTGCTCACACTCAAAGTAATCCCTGTAACTCTACATTCTGATTAATAACCTATAAGTGATGCTGTGATCTGTGCTTTCCCTAGCAAGTCATCCCAATTCTCCTTAATCTTGAATAGAGGATCTTGGAACAAATATTATCCTATGACCTAGAAAAATGGATGTACACTAGGAATAGCCATGCAACAATCAAGCTAGAAGGTTCATCAAAGAACAGGCAGGAAGCTTGATAACAAATGGTCAAAGTAATAGGATTGACAGTGTCAAAATTATAGTGCTACAATGTCATAAAATGGTCACTTTGTAAGAGATGTAGAGCTCCCAAGGAATCATGAGAACAAAGAAGAGAGAAATGTAGAAACTTGTCTCGGTGGAAACCCCACTAAAAATTCCTTGATTGCTCAGATGGAATAGGAGGATATGATTGGAGCTACCAAGCTGAAGAAAAGCATCCTACAAACTTTGCATTGATGGCATATACATCTTCAGGAAGTTCTTCCAATTCAGATTCTGAGGTAGATTCTTGTTCTAAAACATGTGTAAAAGCTTATGCTACTCTCAAAGAACAATATGACAGTTTAAATTCTGATTATAATAAGTCTCGATTTTATCTTATAAAGCAGGTTTAGAATTAGTAGAAGCTAGACTAGCTCACTATAAGAAAAATGAGGCTGTGTTTGAAGAGAGAATTAATGTTTTAAACCTTGAAGTTAAACTAAGAGATAATGCTTTAGTTAAAAACAAAAAGAAATTAGAAAAAGCAGAAAAAGAGAGAGATGAGTTAAAACTAACATTAGAGAAGTTTCAAAATTCATCTAAATCTTTGAATAATTTGCTGGAAAGTCAAGTTATTGACAAGTTTAAAACTGGGCTAGGATATAATGCAACTTCTTCTACTGCAGCTTCTCTTGCAGTAGAAAGCTTTATGAATTCACCTGAAATGTTAGAAAATCAAGAGTATAATAAGTCTAAATCTAATAAGGGATATCATGTAGTTCCCCTGCCTTATACAAGGAACTTCATTCCCTTCAAACTTGATCTAACGTTTATGGATGAAATAGTTAAAAGTGAGAATATGAGTGTTACTACTATTGTTACACCTAGTAATGTTAAGACAGTTGAGTTAAATCATAAGTCTGCTGGTGTAAAAAGTAATGGTGATGTAGTAGAACCAAAAATTATTAGGAAGAACAACTTTAGACATCCAATCATTGAGGATTGGAATTCTAATGATGAAAGTGAGGTAGAAATTATACCTAAGGATAAAACTGTTAGTTCTAGCACTAAAAAGATAAATTTTGTTAAGTTTGCTAGGGAAACAGTAGAGAAGGTAGAAACATCTAAACAATACAAACACTATCCTAGAGGGAACCAAAGAAACTAGAACAATCTTATGTCCTAAAGACTAGGAAGTGACTTTAAAATGATTAATAAAGCTTGTTTTGTTTGTGGTAGTTTTGAGCATCTCCATTATATGTGTGATAAAAAGGTTATAAGACCAGTATGGACCAACTCAAGTAAGGTGAATCACAAGAACTTTGCTAATAAAATGACTCACCCTCGCCCTAATAGAAGATTTGTTCCACAAGCACTACTAACCAGGTCTGGCAAAATTAATACTGTTGGTGCAAATGTTAATATTGTTGTCAGACCAGTTAATATTGCTGGCTCAAAACCAACTATGAATCATCCTATACCAATATCAAATGCTTATAA
>BQNB010109382.1:0-22764 GCA_026074375.1 Tanacetum coccineum
GTTGGTCAGCAGTCTTTGACACTGGCTTGAAGTCAACTGGACTAAGGTCAGAGGCTAAGGGTTCATTGGTCTTGGAGCTTAAGGACTTGACACTTAAAACACAGGATGCAAAGTCAGTGGTCTCTGAGTCTGAGGACTTGTCACTGTTATCACAAGAGACAAAGCCATTAGATACAGAGTTAGTTTCAAAATAATTATTAGACTTTGAACCATAGGTAACCTGTGTATCATCAAGGTCAGGCTTGTTGGAAGGAGGCATGAAAGTTCCTGCTATAGGAGGAGGAACATCATGCATTCCAACAGCTTTGACAAACCTTTCATAGAGAGGTTTTCCTTCTACATCCTCAGGTGTGGTGTCAAAGATGCTAGGGGCAGAAAGATCAAACACCTCATCTGATCCAAAAGTTTCTCCATATCCTAAACCAAATTTTGATCTAGAGGACATGGAGCTATTTATCAGTTTGACCAGATTTTTGGAAGACTCCTTCCATTTATCAAACCTTGCCTCAGACTCCTCAAGTTTAACCTGAGCATTTAGTTTTTCAAGTTTAGTCTGATCATTCAGTTTTTCAACATATTTTAACATGTTTGTTGTGTTTTCTAAATCAGTAGTTAATATTTTAATTCTTTCTTCTAATGCTAGCTGATTACTTTGGTACCATCCCTTCTGTTATTCTAAGGTTTGTAATGTACTTTTATATGCTTGAACCTGGATATAACAATCTTTATATTGAACTTCCACATTATCAAAATCCTTTTTAAGTTCTGCATATGGATTTTTACAACCAAAAGGGCAAGTATGTACCTGAGAAGAGATACCCATAAAGGCAAATTCAGCAGCAGCATCAAAAACATCATTAGAAACATTAACAGCAACATCACCAGTAGCACTACCAGCAGCAACATCCTCAGCTCCAGCAATCATCCCATATATATGTGCAGCACCATTTTCCACATCTTCACCTTCATGGTCTGACCAGTTCAACATTGAATCAACAGACAACAAGGCCTTGGGTTCTTCTGACTTATCCAGCTCCTTAAGTTTGAAAGAAGAGTACCTTGCTTTAGAATCCATTTGCTTCCCAGTACATTCCCTAGCAAAGTGACCCAACTCTGAACACTTATAGCATTTGACCTTCTTTTTGTCAAACCTAGCAGCATCCTTGTTGTTAAACTTCATCTTTCTACCAGCTTTCTTTTCAAATCTGTTAATTCTAACAAAGAGCATTGCCATTTGCCATTTGATGTCTAACTCCTCCAAATCCAATTTTCTAATTTGATCAAAATCTTCATAAGTGATCTGCTGTTGTGGATCACTTTCAGCAACAAAGGAATGGAGAACACTTTCAATCACATTGTTAGAAGCAACAGTACTTGATGTAGCAGTGGTATAAGTGATTGAAGGTGATTGATTTTGTGAATCAGCATATGACAATTTTGAATTAGTGCTTGCAGCACTAATAAAGGCTGAATGGGTAGGAGCAGAAGTAACTCTTGAATCATAACTGGACCAACCCTTCACATCAATTTCAAGAGTCCTAAGCTTATTGTACAGATCATCAAAGCTTAGATAATCAAGACCACCCTTTGTTTTAAGAGTGATGGCCACCTGTGACCAAGAAGGTGGAAGTGCTCTGAGAAACTTCATGTTACAATCTTCATTGTCTGGCTTAGCTTGCATCTGATTAAGTTGACTCAATATCTTCTGAAACCTGTCATAGCCCTTATGCAGACCCTCTGATTCAGAAACCTTAAATTCCAAAAACTCCTGCTTTAGCATGGACTTCCTCATTTTCTTGGGCTCATCATTACCTCTAAATATGTCTTTAACAGCCAACCATATGTCTCTTGCATCATCTAGATGATGGAAATCAGCCATGTGATCCTCAGGAAGAGACTGAAGCAATATTGTTCTTGCTTTTGTCTCTTTTTGAACAGCAATGTGTTCCTCAACAGACATAGGAGGGAGTATCATTATATTACCTTTTGGGTCTCTTCCTGTCTTTTTTCTGCTGTTTCCATGTAGAACAATGTTCCACAAGTTGTGATCACTGTTCATGATCCAATACTCCATTTTCATGGCCCACGTCTCATATTCTTCCTTCTTTAAGTAAGGAAATTTTGCATTATTGTTTGAAACAGTGGTTGTGTGATATTGTTGGAATTGCTGCTGAGGGGTTGGAGAGGTTTGAGAATAGTTTTGAGACTCAAATGCTGGTTCAGAGGTTGACATAGAGAACACAGGTTCAGATGTTGATAGGAAAGAGAATGAAGGTACGGATGGTGATGGCATAGAGAATGTTGGTGATGAAATTGGTAAAGTCATTGTGAAGTTTTATGAGTGAGAATTGTAACCTTTCTTTAATAGAGACTCTCTTTAGGCTCTGATAGCACTTGATAATGAGGTAACTCTAGATAGATCTTCCCTCAAACACCAACCATGAAACGTGTATCTCCTCTAACACCAACCATGAAACTTGTCTCATGGCTCAATCGTCGAATGAGGTAACTCTTAACTCTTTTCATTATAGTGATAATGCATCTTCTCTTGATAATGATAGTATGCAAATAGAATACAATAGCTTATGTGAAATTAGCTTAAAAATTATTAACAAGAATAAACTTTTGAAAACTAAAAGATATCTTTTAGAAAAAGAAATTTTAGAATTAAATGAGAAAATTAAGAAACTTAAGGTAAAACTAAAGTGATAAGTGTATCACTTCCTAGGATATCTCATGCATATACCTACTCTATTAACTAACTTTTATATCAGCCCGGGAGTAAGCATAATACTAACCTGACTAATATTGTTCTACCAGCTTGGGAATAACTTTTGCTCTGCCAGCACTATATATAACCATTATCCTTACTGGGGAAACTACTTACCTACCTGCATGGACTTTTACTCTAACTGTATGGAACTTCATCCTCACTCTGTAGTAATATCTATTACATAAGTCCCTTATAATTTCTTAAAATGTAAAGTTATTTCTCATTCTTAATGTTATGCAACAATGCTCTTAGCTGAGCATATCTAGTTAGTAGATTTATCATAAAAGATGAAATTACTTACTTTAACTAGGATTGATTATTCTCTCGTGTGTACACAAAAACTTAGAACTATGCCTTATTAATTAGTAAAAACATTTTGTTTTAACGTTAGCTAAAATCACTCTCAATTAGATATGTTGGTTTGTTAGCTCATCTTTGCTTTGTGCAAAAAGTAACAACCTGTTCTTCCACATATTAGATATACATGATGAATCATTTGTTAAAAACACAAGGTTTCCATCCATGTATAAAATTATCTCAAGTGAAATATATCATTTAAGACTTACTTCAGTGATGTATTGCATTGTGTTGGACTTTATTTCCGCATATGTTTATTTCATTAAACATTTATTCCAAGGTTGTTTGTTTTATTTCCTAAATTCCCAAGTGAAGTTTCATTCCAATTCTCAAGGATTAACATCTTACCTTAGATGGAATTAATACACTTCAATATGTTACACTACATATGAGTGTAAAAAAAAACATAGTGCTACCACTTGATGTAGGTGTACTAGGGAGTTTTCTTAAATTATTGATCAGAAAACCGTATTGTGATTAAAATAAGATCTCAGCTCCTAGATGCATGATTCATTCACAGTTGGATTTTCTATTTTATTGTGTACTTTATAAAGATTATTTTAAACTCATAACCATTTTTGAATTACACACCTGTCCTCGCAAAAGGTTTTCATAAAGAAAAGAGTTATAAAACTTAATTTTCATATTAAAAATATAGACTCATAACCCTTTTGATCACACATCGTCCTCGCAAGGTAATCATTAAGGAAAGAGTTATGATTCTTAATTCGTAATATTACAAATTCAAGAAAAATTGTATGACACCTAGTTATCTTTATATAATTAATGCGTGTAGAAGAAAGATTTAATCATAGTTAATTGCTTGAGTAAGATTAAGTAGTGAAACTCTTGTCATTGTCAGATCTTTTTAATATGTATACTATCTTTTCTTTATGAGCCCATTCTTCAAAAGAACTCATTCTCTCCTTTCAGTTTAAACTGTTAGGTATAAGTCTCCATTCAAGCTTAAAACTTTGATGGCCTCTTTAGGATTGCATCTTGTCAATTCATAGTTTATCGATATTTATCAAATTCAAGATGTGATACTCGCGCTCATCTTATTAGTTGCTGGCTTATATGACCTCTAATTATAATCCTCAGCATTGATATTAAAATATCAATCAAGTGATGAGGCATCCATGCGGATTTATGAATGAGAGTTACATTATACTTTGGTTCGACATTTTCATGTTTAACCTTAGTATGACATTCACTCATGTGGTTTTAGAGGTAACGTCACTTTCAAAGATTTCTAGTGTCCCACTTACTTTTGTAAGTAGAGAAAATTCTCTTAAATACTAAGTATTTATCGTAATAAACAGGTAATACACATATTAAGTTGCTTAAGATAGTTTGTTTAAAATATGCTTCATAAGAGTTTTAACAAACTTTCAGATACTTTAAATCAAGACTTATGGGATTCCTTACAAGCACACCTAATTATAAAAGGATTTAAAACCCTTTAACGAAAACCTTAGCAATCGGGTTTGTGTTACGTTGAGCTAGGGAGGAACACTTAAAACTACAATCTTCAAGCTAGGAAGTGTGAAAGAAAAATATAGCTAAACCCAAAAAGGTTTTAGGGTTCGGATTGGTTTGAGTGGAATAAACAAAAAATCCTAAGGGTTTAGGGTTTCAGTCATGGGTTAGTCTTGAATACCTGTCTAGGTTTGACACTATTATTGAGTGTGTCGCCATGACACACACTATTATTCTAACCTTGATAGATTTTGGAGGTAGGTGCAATTAATGCTATTATGAATTAAACTATATGAATATAGTTTGTTTAATTCCTATTATAGACATACCCCTAATAGCATGTGGTATTTTAAGTAAATGGAGTTGTAGAACTTCGTTGAGGAATTCCATAGATAACTCAATTATCTTTGGATCAAATACTTGTCAATTGGGTCGAGCCAAATTGCATATTTAGTATTTTTGATCCAAGTGCGTGCTATAGTGTATATTTCTTGAATAATACAAGAAACCTTGTTCCGTGTTCACAAAGAAGACAGAAACTGTTCAAGAATTATTATTGTTCATGTGTTACCGAGATAACATAAACATGTCAAGTTACTTATATGTCTTTGAAATAATTCAAGGACCTCATGTTCATGTGTTAACAAGAAGACATAACAGTTTTACTACATACTTTATGTTGTAAGTCATTAATTAATTCAAAGACTTCCTAATTATGTCTTAACTAGAAAACATAATAATAGTAACTAAAGTAGTTATGACGCAATCTCTTAGAGTTCATTAGTATTTCAAGTTAAATTTCATACTTCAAAATTATGATTTTTTATTATTTAACACAATTTGATTGACTTAAACTTGTAGTCAAAATGTTGAAGTAGGTTTTACATTTAATATATGACATTTGAATGTAATTAGGGCAACAAAACATTTGTATGTTTAAGTCATGGTAGTATTAGTAGCTTTATTACCGTGCGGTTATGACAAATATTAATATGTTGTTCCTTGAACACACTTTGATGAATTTTCCAACTATGGTAGGTACAACATCATATTATGAAGACAAACAACACAACATGTGCTTGATTATGTAAACAATATGATAATGTTATAGATATTACAAGTAGATTTAGAACCATAACATTTAATAAGGAATTATGGATTATTATTCTATAGATAACTTTTCGGAAAGCGACATCGGAAAGGCAACTCGTTATCCATAAAATAAAATGCAATTTCCTAAAACCATGGTCGTTCATGTTCGGAAAGTAATGAATTATTTTAAAGCAGGTTCGAAATAATATGGGTGACTAACAAGGAAATAAATCTCGTAGCTCCCACTGAAATTAACAACCTTACATGAATGTAATTTCAGTAATAAAACGCAATGCTCCCACTGGATTTGTCAATATTGTAAGTGTTACATCACCAGTAGAAAGCAAATAGCAATTTATTAACTTTCTTATTCTCTTAGAATGCCTATAAGTAGCAATGTACTTAGGTATTGAATAGAGTATATGAAGTTCTACTTATGTAGATGAGGGACTAACCATTAATGCTTTCATTTAACTTGAATATAAGCATGCATTTCCTCCTTTATCGTCTACATAGCCACAAGGGTATTTAGCACTTTAAAGAATAATGTGAGTCAAAGAAAAAACATCTAGCAAATATGCTAGTAATTTCTTTACTCGTTGCGGTTTAAACTCATACATCGTGACAAGTGCAAGATGTTATTTATTTTGGTAGCTATAAACAAAATGTTTTCTAGGTACACAAAATATTTTATCTTTCAATTATTTCATGACCGAAAAGGGTAATGAAAGATCGTAAGTGAGTTTAAATATAATTAAAGGAAAATTCAATTATAACCCTATCTTAGTTTTGTCAACTAAGGAGAAAAGATAGGAGTAAGTCTCATTCTTCTTACTAGGAAAAGAGACTATGTTTGTCTTTTCTAAGAAAAACAAATTTTTGTTTACGAATTATTTTGCAGCAACACAATTAATCAGAACATAGAAAGTTCAATTTTAGTATTTTTGATAATTAAATTCTTAATAGAATTAACTACCCAATTAATTACTAATTAAGACTAAGATCGAACTTGACCTCCCACTTATTAACCAGAGGTCTGGCCAGTGAGAAAACAAGTAGGGCAAGTGGTAAACGACGATCGTTAATTGCATAAAAATGCAACTCTTAGACTTATGAGACCGGTCAAGACATTAATCGACAAGTAATAATGTCAAGAGCATGTTTAGTTCTCATCTAATGCCTCGGGTCCAAGGTTTGACCAAGCATACTCGAATTAAGTCGACCAAGCAAGAACGTGCAAAAATCGCTAGAGGTCTGACCAATGAGCAAAATTCTCCATGGGTTGGAATGACCCTAAGATCTGACCAAAGAGGCCAAGCCAAATGCACGTGTTCCTCGTTGGCTGGCATAGACTTAAAATTTAACATAGAGGGGTATACACATAAAGTGATAAAATGGCGTGTACAAAGAAGCATGCAAACAACTTTGTAGCACTAATTTTAAAAACCTTTAATAATGACACTGTAGTGACATGCCATAGTTCCTCATGGTAAATCTCCAATAGAAAGTTCAAAGTAGCGGACGAATCAGGTAGCGCGAGGCATATTAAAAACTGAGTTCTTTAGAGCTGATAGATTGGACCCATTCGCCTTAAACTTCTCTTATAGTTTGTTCTAGTGGATGAGCCGTACTTCCCATGAGTCCATAGCGTCTAGTTTTTAAATTCATGAAAAACATGTTTCATAGTTTTAGGTCTTTTAATGTTTCAAAAACATATTTTCCACAAAACACATAGCAGGTCACAATGAATATGTTTTAGGCGTGTAGAATTAAAGACCGGTTTGTGTCATTTTCTTATTTTTTAGGTCTGTATTCTATTGTTTAGAGCATGTAGCATGTAAACTAGTAAACAAATAAGCATGTAGGAACATAATAAACAAGATAACATTAAATTAAAGCGAGTAACAAGTAATAATCCGAGTTCTCTATGAGTCTTCCCCAATTGGAGAACCATAAGACCCTCACTAGGTTTTCATCAAGTGCCTAGATCGCCCCATTCATCACAAATTAATGTGATTGAGTAGGTCTTATAGCCGAAATTTAGGAAACAAATCAAACTAGCAATTTAAAAGATCTAGTTTTCATAAAAATAAAATATTTAGTTTCCCAAAAATAAATATTTTAAAAAGATCTTTTAAATAATTAGAAAGAATTTTATAAACCCTAAATAAAAACAAATTAAAAGAAGAAAACAAATATGGCTAAATTAACAATTAATTATATTCATCTTTTAATTCTATATTAACTATTAATATGCAAGATCTAGCAATTTTCTTTATTAATTTATGGTAAAGATTTTGCATACTTTTCATATTTACAATAAAATAATAAATAAGGAAAAATAATGCTCAAACATAATAATAAAAATCAAATCTAGGCGTGTAACAAGGTGTAAAATTCGATTTTTAAGCGTGTAACCCTAGATGCCAAAACGAGTTGACTCGTGATGCCACTGTTGGGATTTATTAAATCTGGCTAACCAATTTAGCCATGAGTGCGTAGCGGATGGATCTAGTTATGGCAAGTAGGTTAACACATATTAAATAAGGAAAGCGTACCTTTTGCGATTATTCTTGAATACAATAAGCGTCTAAAACAAACGCCTCTACGGTTGCTCACACAAACACGTCAAGCAAGTATGTAAGAATTTGCTAGTCTTATCTTCACGATCAAGCACCAAGTGTAATATCAAAACCAAACGCACGCCTTGCGTTCCCTTTTGAAGTCGAACCAATATAACAAACCCTAATTAGGGTTTATATCAATCAAACCCTAATTCGTCACTATTTGAGGAATCACCAATTAACCACCACGCGTACCTTGAATTAGTCAAGCAAGGAGATCAAGTAAAAGTGGAAAACCAAATACCATTAAAAGTGGTATTTGGTATGAATTCGGTTATGGGGATAGAATCGAAATTCCCTTAGGGTATTTGTTAGGGTTTTTAGGAGAAAGGGTGCAGGAGCACCAAATAATTTAGGTGATTGAGGGGGGGGGGGGGGGGGGGAGAATAAGGGAAAAGTGCCGACTGAGATGGAGCTAGTACTGGAATAAACCCAACAAGGTTCTAGTCATGAAGTCTCGGTAAGCACTGAAGGGGTTGAAGAATTAAAAAGAATTGTAAAGATAAAGGGTGTAAAGAAAGAAGCCCTCCATTCACTTAGGCAGAAACCGGGTCAATTCATATGCTGCCAGAATCACTAAGATGATTGCTGACATTGAAGATCGACATCATGGACCCAGTGATGCAATGCACAACCCTCCCTAGCCACTCAGAATCTTTCAAAAGATTTCTGTTTCATTTCTCACGGAGACTAAACACGTTATCTATTGACTTTCTCACTCCGAGTTAGTTGATATTGAACAGGTGGCAGTCTGCTCCAGCCTCCGATTACTAGAACCAAAACGCACTATTGAGTCTAGAGCCAAGAGATCGTCAATTAATCTCATTAGGACACATATCCAATTCTCTTGTCTTTCACACACTGTGGAAACAAGTCTATCCTAAGAGTCCTACGCATTATCATTGTGATATTGCCAGAACATCCGAGTGAAACGATGGTTTTTCACAATGAAGATGGAAATCCTGCTAGAGCCAACATCAAACAAGCTCTAGGTAGGTGACTTGTGCGATTCTATAAGAATCAATCTTGTGACAACTGGAAAGAAACGATGGTGCGATTCTGTGTGAATCAAACTTGTTCCAGTATAAGAATTGACGGTTATTGATCATTTGACAAACAATCAAAACTCTCGAAGTGTTACAAAAGTCTTTCATAAGAAACACTTAGACTGACTTTTCAAATCAATTTTCTCTTTATTGCTAACTGTTTCATTACAGGATCATTTAAAGATGGAGATGGAGATGGAGATACCCAGTTCCAGTAATGTCAAGTTAATAACCGAATGCTCAGACACGACCTACACTTGTTATGATGTTATGAAAGACCTCATAAAGGTGTCAAAGCTTCCGCAAACTCTGATGTCATGTATTTCTTCACAAGTGCACAAGATGGCGATCCATTACAAGATGATGTAAGATTATGTTTGGGCGATGATCTCAAGAAAGCTCAAGATCACAGTCAAAGACAAGCGTAAGATGAATCAAAAGATCACTATACCAAATGTACAAGATATCAACTGTCTACGAGCTAAAGACTGAAGTGATTAAGTTTAGTATTTTCAGGGGTGACCTCCCTTAGGGGGAGATTGTTAGATATTAGAAAAAGACTCGGTCACCCCGTGTATTTTACTGTTTATTATAGCTCGTAGTTTAATAGTTAATAGTACGATTTTTGGTATTAAGTCGGGTACTAATACCCGGTATTTTGTATGTACTATATAAGCCTCTTCCAACTTTGGAAGAGGTAAGCTAGTCATTTCTTTTCATTTCATAGAAACACTTTTTCTCTCTCTAGAAAACTCTCTCAAGTGTTTTTCTCTCTAGAAACTAGCCAAATCCAAGAATCGACCCCGAGTTATGATATAGGATATACCACAGATTCAAGATGTGATAATTCATCTTATTAGTTAGCACGTTTACTATGACCATCTAACTTATATTCCTCATCATTGATATTAAAATATCACTCCATTGATGAAGCATCCTCGCAGATTTATAAATGAGAGTTACATTATACTTTGGTTAGACAATTACATGTTTAGCCTTAGTATGACATCAACAAGTGAATTCAGAAGGTTATATATTTTGTTCTTGAATATCTTCAAGATTTATAGATGCTCCCACTTACTTTTGTAAGTAGAGATAATTCTCTAAATACTAAGTATTTAAGAAACAATAAATTGTTCTTAATTTTGAAACACAAAACACATTTTACAGTTCTCATCTCTAGCTTGTTAATAATATGCTTCATAAGATATTAACAAATTTTAGAACTTTAATCAAGACATAATGAGATTCATCCCAATCTATAATTAGATAATGTCTTGAATACCTTCTAGGCTGGAACTATATTGAGTGTATCCATGACACACGCAAATTTCTAACCTTGATAGATTTTGGAGGTATAACAATTAAAGTTATCAGAAATCAAACAATATGAATATAGTTTGTTTCAACACATTAGACATACCATAATAATGTGGTATTCTATGAGTATTAGAATTGTGAGACTACATCAGAATTCCTTAGATAACTTAATTCTCTTCGGATCAAATACTTGTCAATTGGGTCGAGCCAAATTGAATACATAGTATCTTAAAACCAATTGCATGCTACAACGTATATTTCTTTGAATAATACAATAACTCTATGTTCATGTGTTTCAAGAAAACAGAACATGTCAAGTATACGTTATAAGTCTTTGAATAATTCAAGGACATCATGTTTATGTGTTAACAAGAAGACATAACAATTTTACTACTTACTTTATGTTATGAGTCATTGATAAATTCAAGGACTTTATAATTATGTCTTAACCAGAAAACATAATTATAGTAACTAAAGTAGTTATGAACGCAAACTCGTGATTTCAATAGTAATTTCAAGTTAATTTCATACTTCATAATTATGATTATACAATTAACCATAATCATTTTGACTAAAACATATAGTCAATGAGTTGAAGTAGCTTTATATTATATCTTGACATTTAAATGTAATAGGGCAACAAACATCGTGTGTGTTTAAGTCCTAGTAAATTTATTAGCGTTCTTACCTTGTGGTCAAGAGAAACCAATAATCATATTGTTATATGTTGTTCCTTGCGCACACTTAAGATTTCTCCTACTTGTGTACGGGACAACATAATCTAAAGTAGACAAACAGTACGACAAGCGCTCGATTGTATAAACAATATGATATTGTCATATATATTACAAGTAGATTTCAAACCATAACGTTTAATAAGGAGTTGTGGATTATTATTCTATAGATAACGTTTCAAAAAGCAACATCAGAAAGGCAACATGTTATCTTATAAAATAAAATAAAATTTTCCGTAAAACCATGGTCGTTTATATTCGGAAAGTAATGAATAATTTCAAAGCAAGCTAGAAATAATATGGGCAACTACCAAGGAAATAAATCTTGCAGCTCCCACTGAATTTGACAACATTACATGGATGTATTTTCAGGAATAAAACGCAAAGCTCCCATTGGCTTTGTCAACATTGTAAGTGTTACATCACCAGTAGATAGCAAATAGCGATTTATTTACTTTTCTACTCTCTTAGAATGCCTACAAGTAGCAATGTACCTAGGTATTGAACATAGTATATGAAGTTCAAATTATGTAGATGAGGGACTAGCCATTCATGCTTTCATTAACTTAAACATTTAGCATATTCTTTCTTAATCGTTCTGCCTAGCGACAAGGGTGTTTAGCACTATAAGGAATGAAGTGAGTTAAGAAAAAAACTTAGAAGACATTCTAGTAATTTTCTTTACTTATTGCGGTTTATTGAGAATTCCTCTTATTCACATTTAAAACTCATACATTGTCTTGACAAGTGCAAGATGTTATTATTTTGGTAGCTATAGACAAAATATTCTCTAGTTACACAAAATATTTTATCTTTTAATTAATTCATAACCGAAAAAAAGTAATGAAAGATTGTAAGTGAGTTTTAATATAATGAGAAAATTTCAATTGTAATCCTATATTAGTTTTGTCAACCAAGGAGAAGAGATAGGAGTAAGTCTCACTTTTCTTACCAGGAAAAGAGACTATGTTTGTCTTTGTAAGAAAACAAACTTTCGTTTACGAATTATGTTGCAATAACACAATTAATCAGAACATAGAAAGTTCAATTTTAGTATTTTCGATAATTAAATTCTTAAAAGAATTAACTAACCAATTAATTACTAATAAGACTAAGATCCAACTTGACCTCCCACTTATTACAGAAGGTCTGACCAACGTGTAAACAAGTAGGGCAAGAGGTAAGCGGCGTGCGTTAATTGCATTGTAAATGCAACTCTTAGTTTTATGAGACACAACTTTAGTAACTCATATAGTAATGTCATGTACATGTTTTGTCTCATCTTATACCTTGGGTCCAAGGTCTGACCAGGTAACTCGATTTAAGTCCACAAAAAAAACTTGCAAAAATTGACATAGATCTGACCTATAGAAAAATTTTGCCATGGGTTGGAAAGGCCCTGAGGTCTGACCAGAGAGGTCAATCCAAGTGCACGTGTTCTTATTTTGGTTGGTATAGACTTAAAAATTCACATAGGGGTATACACATAAGTTGATAAAAACATGTGTTAAAGCGTGTACAAAGAAGCATGCAAAACATCTTTGTAACACAAGTTAAAAAAAATATTTTGTTAACTTTAGTTTTTAGATGTGCTAATATCGCAAGAAAACATTAAAAACTGACCAAACCCTATATTGTACTCTTACATGTGTCCGAAGAACACAAGTTTTTCTAATAATTGCCTCATATGCCAAAGCATGAAGTGGCGCGGGGAAAGATTAAAGGTCAATTAAACCCTAGACAACCATTAAAGCCATGGTCAATAAAACCATGGTCAGTAGTGATTCATCATTGATAAGAGTATAAAAACTTTAAATTTTCAAGAAAACAAGTTTCATAGTTTAATGTCCGTGTTTATTTGTCCAAAAACAAGTTTTACAAATAACACATAGCTGGTCACTAGGAGTTAATAATTAAGTGTGTAATTTAACAGACAAATTTAAACCAAGATTCGAGTAAGTTCGTCGTGGGAAGTCACGTTTCTAAGCGCAACATTATAGATAACCACACCCATATGACACGTAAACTCTCAAGAATCTTTTGGTTTAAATAAAACAAGTTCCACTTTAAGTATTAGTCCGTTTTAGAGTTTCAAAAAGTCTTTCGCATATATTAACAAGTCTCATAGAATATCACATATAAGCAAATAAACAAACAGAAAGAGGGGATGAGGTAAAGACAAACTCTATTAAGAAAGCAATAAATCACATAATGCCCCGAGTTCTCATAAGAGTCTTCCCCAAACAGAGAACCAAAAGACTCTCACTAGGTTTTCTGCTAAAGTACCTAGATCGTCACATCCATCATATGACATGATTTCGTGAGTCTTAAGGCCGGAAAAAGAAAAGAATAGAAAACAGAAAACTTAACTAACTTTTAATTATAAATCTATTCCTTTTCAATCTATATTAGCTAGTAATAATACCAAGATTTTATGTTTTTATTTATTTTTTATGGCAAGAATTGCATATTATTGCCATAATTTTCAGTCAAAACAATAAATAAAAGTTTTCTCATGCGGATATAGCGTGTTTATAATGTGTGCCACCCATAACACCAAACGAAGTTGACTCGTGATGCCACTGTTAGGATTTTATAAACTAGTAAACCATTTACCTATGAGTACGCAACAGATGGATCTAGTTTGATATTAAGAATTAACACACAAATAAAGTAAGTAATACTAACCTTTATGTTTAATGACAAAAGTCAATAAACGAGAATCTTGAACTTGAAATCTTTAGTGATTAAATTACCACCTCTACGGTTGCTCACACAACACGTCGAACAAGCACGCAACAATGCTAGTCGTAACTTCACGAGCTTCAAACACCAAGTGTATGCTATCTTGTTACTTGAACCGAAAAACCAAAACATCTAGTGTTTAATACTTGTTCTAGATCCGATCCAAATACGTAAATGGTATGCGTTTGGATCGAACCATAAACAAAAGTGATGAACACCAAAGACGATCAGTACACTATATAAAATATAGCATGTAGATCAGTGAAGTATAATTATTTTAGCATGCATGCATACGTGGAGTATATTAAAAAACATGCAAACTATGTATACTAATTTTGGTGGAGAGGTAGGACTGAATTCATAAGGAGTCGGTGAAGGTTTTTCTTCTAGGTGATCGAGCAGACTTTTTTTTGGATATGGTGTGTATGATCGATCATATGTGTGTCATATGTATTTTGTGATTTATTTTATTATGAGGGCTATGGGTAGGTGCTAATATATACACCCAAACCCTAGTTGTAGATAAACTATGAAATAAATAATTCCTTAGTTTATCACGATTCATAATTTTTATCACATCTCAATACATATTCCCTTATCTCCAAAATTGATCCCAAAACCCCCTTCTAGAGGCTTATAGGGCTGGTCAATAAGTGAGACCCACAAGATTTGGGTTTTGTCAATTTTAGTCCCTTCGGTTTCTATATCTTTAAATACCTGTTAAGTTAGTTATAAAATAGTAACGGTAACTAACGGTTATTTAAAATATTTCCGTGAAGCATATTAAACCTTTAATAATAATTAAATATATATTAAATATTTAATAAACGTACTCTTCGTGTCATAACATGCGTATTCGACTCCCACATCCTAACAAAAATAAGATAATCACGATCAGAACCCTAAGTGGGGAGAAACGTTCATCTATGGTGAGCGTAAGAAAACCTCTCTGGTTATCTGTACCTATGCTAGAGCCAAGAGACATTTGGCGCGTGGCTGTCAAGCCAATCTAGCTTATATTATTGATACTCAGAAATCCACACCATGTCTGGATAGTATTCTAGTTGTTTAAGAATTTCCTGATGTCTTTCCAGAAGAACTCCTAGGTATACCACCTGAGAGATAGGTAGAATTTTGTATTGATCTCATTCCGGGGAGTACTCCTATTGCCAAAACTCCCTACATACATGCTCCATATGAGATGCAAGAGCTTATGAAGCAGTTGCAAGAACTGCTAGATAAGGGCTTTGTTCGCCCTAGTAGTTCCTCGTGGGGAGCTCTAGTCCTTTTTGTAAAAAAGAAAGACGATAGCATGCGGATGTGCATTGACTACCGAGAGATTAATAAAGTCACTATCAAAAATCGTTACCCTCTACCTAGAATTGATGATTTATTTGACCAGCTTCAAGGCACGAGTTTCTTTTCAAAAATAGATCTAAGATTCGAATATCATCAGTTAAAGATTCGAGAAGAAGATATCCCGAAAACAGCTTTTCAGACCAGATATGGGAATTATGAATTCATTGTTACGCCATTTGGCTTAACGAATGTCCTAGCAGCCTTTATGGACCTAATAAATTGGGTCTGTCATCCGATGTTAGACAAGTCAGTTATTGTGTTTATCGATGACATCCTGATTTATTCTAAGTCAGCTAAGGATCATGAAACTTATTTGCGCCAAGTACTCAGTATGCTAAAACAAGAAAAGCTTTATGCTAACTTCTCCAAATGTGAATTCTGGCTCCGAGAAGTCCAATTTCTCAGACATGTTATAAATAATGAAGGAATTAAAGTTGATCCAACAAAGATTAATGCCATTATGAATTGGGAGCATCCTAAAACTCCCACAGAGATCAGATCTTTTCTCAGCCTCGTTGGGTACTATCACCGCTTCATTCAAGATTTTTCCAAAATTGCATCTTCCCTTACCAAGCTCACTCAAAAGAATGCAAAATTCGAATGGGGGTGAAGATCAGGAGATTGCTTTTCAGATTCTAAAGCAGAGATTGAGACATGCACCAGTTTTAGTTTTGCCTAAAGGAAATGATGATAAGGAAGTTTATTGTGATGCATCTTCAAATGGCATCGGTTGTATTCTGATGCAAAGAGGTCGAGTCATCGCTTATGCTTCCAGAAAACTTAAGAAATACGAGGAGGAGTATCCCACTCATGATCTAGAACTAGCAACAGTAGTGTTTGCTTTAAAACTATAGAGGCACTATATCTATGAGGTGAAAATCAAAATCTTTACAGATCATAAGAGCCTTAAGTATTTCCTTTATCAATGTGATCTTAATATGAGACAACGACGTTGGTTATATTTAGTCAAGGACTACAATTATGAAATTCTTTACCACCCAGGTAAAGCCAACGTTGTATCAGACGACTTGAGTAGAAAAACAAGGCATGATTCCTTAATAGTTAAATCACTCCAAATGTTAATTACCCCAGATTTCTATGAGCATATCAAAATAGTTTAGCACAAAGCATGGGATAATAGAGATGTAAATTCAGAGCGACTCGTGAGTCAGGTGCACAAATTAGTTGTGGACTTACGAGGACTCAGAAGATGTTTCGGTAGGATTTTGATACCGAATAATAAAGAGCTCAAATGTTGCTCGACGAAGCTCATAAGTTGAAATATTCCATTCACCCAGGTGCCACCAAGATGTATTATAATCTTAAACCAAATTATTGGTGGCCAAGAATGAAAAGAGACATAGTAAAGTAGGTCGAATTGTGGTCTTTACTTATCTTCAAGTTAAACAGTAACATCAACAACCTTATGGGTAAATTGCAGCCCTCTGAAATTCGTAGTGTGGAAATGAGGGAAAAGATTCAAATGGATCTTCACAAAATTTGCCTAAGACACCAACATCAATGTGATTGGCCAATTTGGTAATATCGAATCGTTTAACTAAAGTGCAAGCTTTCTTCCTATCAATTAGGAATCAATGTCCTTAGATGCGCCTTACGGAGTTTTATATCTTCGCAGATAGTGGCTATACATAGAGTATACCATCCTAGTATATTTTATCGGGAGATAGAGACAACTAGTACCTCTAGATTCTAGCAGAGATTTCAAGAGGACTTGGGTACTCGTGTCCATTTTAGCATAACCTATCACCCACAAACAGATGGTCAAAGTGAAAGAACCATTCAGACATTTGAGGACATGCTTCGGGCTTATGCTATAGACTTGGGCGACAGTTCGGATAAATACTTGACGTTAGCGTAATTCTCTTATAATAATAGTTATCACTTCAGCATTAAGATGCCACCGTACGAAATGTTGTAAGGGAGGAAGTGTCGAACCCTAATATGCTGGGGCGAGATCGGACAGAGAGAGATAGCTAGTTCTGATGTTATGTAACAAACCAATGAAAAGATCAATCATATTAAATAGAGACTTAAAATGGTACAGGATCGACAAAAGTCCTATGCGGACAAGAGAAGACGACCTATAGAATTTCATATCGGGGATCATGTTATGCTTAAAGTTTCTCCTTAGAAAGGTGTTATTCATTTCAGGAAGCATGGAAAGCTAGGACCACGTTATATTGGTCCGTTCAGAATAACTGACAGAGTCGGAAAGGTAACATACAGACTTGAGCTACGAGAAGAGCTAAACAGTATTCATAATACTTTCCACATGTCATAGCTACATAAATATTTTGTCGATGAAGCATAGTATGTCCCTCTAGCAGATATCGTTGAAGAGCCAGTAGAGATACACCATGGTCAAGAAACTTAAAAGGAAAGAGATCCTCATTTTAAGGTCAGATGGAAGCATAGAAAGGGGTTGGATTACACATGGGAGCCCGAAAAAGAACTCGTTAAGTATTACCTCGCTTTTCACCAGGAATGGTTTGTGAGGACACAAACCGAATAAGTGGGGGCGAGTTGTATCACCTCAATTTTCACGGTAAGGATTTATTATTATTCTATATGGTTCCTAATTGACAATCATCATTCTAATATACATATGATAGCCGAAAGGACTCCCTGTGAAATATGTTTTATGAAAATAGGACCAACCACGTAATAGTTTTCCTACTAGGAACTAAAGTTGCCAATTTGCGAAACTTAAAATAGATATACATCAGGAAATATCACTGGAAGGATCAACACTTCTCTATTCCCTCCAAACTCACGACACAGACACACACATCACTCATATGAATTAGGGCTTTGATTTCAAGTTGATCAAAAGCAAGTTTGAGGCAAGATATTGCTACATTAAAACCTATGAACTCTTGTTTTAATATTCCCATCAACTAATTTGAGGTAAAAATCTTATCTTGATATTGAATTCATGTTTTATGATTACCCATTAGTGGGTAAAGCTTAAAGATCGAACCTTTATGCCATTTGAGGGGTTTTTTTACAATTTTATGAAATTAGGTTAAGTTGTAATTTTTCAAAATCACCAAGAACACTTGCAATCCGTGTAAGTGTTCAAATGAGAGATTGGTACCTTGTTGCTAAAACACCAATTAATGGTGTTAAATTTCAAAAAGTATGTTTATGTGGTTATGTAAGCCGCGAACCAAACACCCCTTATGGCTTAGCTTTCTTTTATGCTTATTTATAACAAGCTAAATCATATTCTAAATAAGCTCCATGTAAATTGTATGTTCTTAGGTTATAAGAGTTAGCTGAAGACGTTTACGGGAGCTTGTGTTAGTAGTCAAGCGATTTAAAGGTGAGTAACGTATATAAGAATAGAAATGGGACATTAGAAGCCCGTTAAAGATACCACTTACCAAGTGGTGCTCATGTTTATGTCTTGTATTATGTAAAGCGTTATATCCGTATTATGATTCATTGCTAATTGTATTATATGTTATGAGTAGTAATAACTCATTTGTTGTAAGCTTACTAATGAAATGTTAGGAATTGATCAAATCAGCCTATTGACTCGTGTTGGTCAAATCAGTCTATTGACCCGTATGGTCAAAACAACCTCTATTGACCCATGTTGATCAAATCAGCCTCGTTGACCCGTGTGGTCAAAACAACATCATTTGACCCGTGTGGTCAAAATAGCATCATTTGACCCGTGTGGTCAAAACAGCCCCATGTTGACCGTGTGGTCAAAACAACATCATTTGACCCATGTGGTCAAAACAACATCATTTAACCTGTGTGGTCAAAACAGCCCCATGTTGACCGTGTGGTCAAAATAGTCCATGCTGACCCGTGTGGTCTAAACAGCCCATGTTGACCCGTGTTGGTCAAAAACAGTCTGTAATGACCTAATGGTTTTTGTAGCATGTGTTTAATTAAAATGTTATATATGTTATATCACTAAGCATTTGCTTATGTTGCTTCATTCATGTTTTCCTATAGGTGAAGCTAGTGGTGTCGCATTTAAGGGTAAGAAGATCGAGATATAGCTTTTGGTGGAGCTTGTGGGTATCAATCTACTTCCCTACCCTCTCTTTTACCAAGAAACGCCCTAGGATGTTATGCTTTTGTGTATGCGAATGTAAACTTAGATTAGTGTGGTAAATAACTAGTTATGTTTTGTTTTTAAAAGTTAAAGGGATGTTTGGCATAACGTCATTCTTACCCGGTATGACCCATTTTGCCCATGTACGGGTCTAGGCAGATAACATGTATTATGTATAAATATTAGATGTTAATATATATCATGTTTTTGGGTTAAAACGGATTTTGGTTACAAATGGGTCAAAACGAGAAATGTTCTACGGTTTATTTTCTGCAGATTGTACAACAAGTTTTCTGCAGTACTATAGCATTACTGTAGCAGCAGTAAATTATTTTTTTAGTTTGGGCGTTTCAGAATCTATGCTTTAAAACCCCGGTTGACCCGACCAGTTGAATTGTGAACCGGCTCGAAGACCGGGCCAGATGTGACCGGGTTTTTGCTTGTTTGACAACCAGATTAAACCGCTGGTTTTTCATTGACCCAGTTTGATCAAACCGGTCGGGTCATGACTTTTTTTTTTTAAATCTAATAATTTTTTTTCATAAACCTTTTTAAGTTTAATTAACAATTTGAAGTGGTGATAACTAATGTTTGTTAAAATAATGTTAAAACTAACTTAAAACACTAACTAATATTGTCTTATTATAGTATATTATAACTTATAGTCATAAGTTTCTTGTTTATGCAAATCTTTTCTATAAATTTATAGACATAGAACTTAAAAATTAAAGATTATCACTAAAGATTCAATATATTTCATACGTTTAATTGAACGTAAGATAAATTATATGACCATACAACAATATATATTTAATATATGAAAAAATATACAAATGTATAGAACCGGTTTGATCCGGCGGTTCAACCGGTTGACCCGATGACCCGATGAACCGGCTACTAAACCGGATCAATTAAAAAACCAGGTTTTAATACATTGCTTAGAATCACCCTCACCTTCAACCATTCAATTGTATATCCAACAAAATCCGACCACCTCTATAGTCGTGCCACCACCCCTTTTCACCAACCACCACCCGCCGTTGACTGCACCTCCTAAACCACGATGGTATGCCGTTGACCACACCTCCTATACCATAATTAACTCTGGCATTCGTGACTGCACCTCTTATGTTGTTGACTGCACCTCCTGCACCTCCGTCACCGTTGACCTCCTATGCCGTTGACCACCACATCGAGCCACTTCCTCAACTTCTAGGCACATGTTGAACCATCACCACTCAAATCCACCATCTTAGTTCCACAACTCAAATTGAAATAAATGAACACGCTTGTGAATGCATTACATATATATGCATGTTTTAATCACAAAGGACATGATTAGTTTTACTCATTAGTGGATAAGAATGCATTATATATTAGTTTTTATTAACTTTTTAAAAAGAAGTTCTGTTAATTAAAACACATAGGTTTGTGTAATCTTTTTAGTTTATAAGTCTAAAATAATTTATTTTAATTGTAGGTTTTGATATTGAGTAGATTTTATGGATATGTAATGTTTGTTTTTGTTCTTGATGCGTAAGTTTGTATTTGATTTTTTTGTTCCTGATGATTAAATTGGTTATTAACAGATTTTTTGTTATTGCTGGTGAATTGAGTTTAAATTGTATTTTTTGTTATTGATAATGATAATGAGTTTGGTATATAAATGATTTTTGGATTTTTTTTCTTAATGATGATAATGTATTTTTAGTTCTTTGTTGATTTTAAAAGAACCTAAACAATTTGTGGTCGTCGGAAGTTGTTAGACATATATATGTAAATTCACAATGAAGATAGAAGATACATTTATATGGGGTAGTAAAATTCTAAGTTGGGTCAGTGGTGGGTATTAGTTTTTGGGTTTATGAAGATGGTCAGAGGTTGTGGAAGTGATAGTGAAGATGAATAAGGGAGGAGGGGTGGGAGTGATGAGTGATGGTAGAAGTGGTCGATGGTGGTGAGTGAAAGATGATGATTTTATAAAGGTAGTTAGATTGGTAGTTAGTTAGCAATGGTGAGTCACGGTGCTAGAATGGTCATTTTAGCCTCATGTGTAGACTTAAAATGACAAAAATACCTTTAGGTTTGTTGATTTAACGAGAGTTAGTAAGAGTCGTTAGTGAGAGGGACAAACGACATAAAACGTTTGCCACTTAAGGTCGGATGATGCATTTTTCCGTCAAAGGATTATAGGTTGCGGTCAACGCAAACCACACGGACGAACGGTATAATTTACTCTAATTAATATATAGTGTATTATATTAGTTATATTTAATGATAAGTATATAACAGTTGTTAACTGAATAGTTGCTTAACGTGAATTAATAAAAGGACCCGAGTGTAATATACAGACAATGAAAATTCTAGAATCCCCCTCCCCTTAAGGGACGATGTTTTGCTTGCAAACCAAGTTACTTAGCCTATTTAATAAACCCCATTTGTTCATTATTGACTAATCTTAAAAAACCCTAAGCAAAACTTTTCTTCTTCTTCCCTTTCCTTCCTTTTGTGCTGATTGGATTCCCCCCTAAGGAAAGGGATTTGATTTTTGGTTAAAGATCCCTTTTGTGCTTATCTTTAAACAAGAACTAGCATTCTAATTGAATTTGTTAGTGCAAATAGTATGATATTTAATCTATACGATCTTTTTATGTTTTGGTGATGACAAACATGTGACTTGTAATACGTAACGTAAAGTGCGCAAGTTACTCGTAATCACAAATCATCAACGCATACATACATCTACATCTCGACGTCTCAAGTATGCATCAACACCGACATTTGTTTGCACCCGACGTAAATCACGTAAGGTATGTACAAACAACATTACACTTGTAGGATGATCAAATAAGTTTTTGTCTTAAACTTTATATTTTTATAAATATAACAAAACAATTTCTCAAAAATTATTTACACAAAATAGTTTTAATAATGTTTTAATTTAAAAACATAAATTTGAAATTAAAATTTTCATCCCAAAACTAAATACAGCTCATCCAGATAAACCTTTCCCACAAAAAGACAAAAACATGAGCGTCTGTCAGCGGCCCCCTAATATATCTGGGACCGCCGTTTCCTGACAGGCTGTTTTTCAACTCCTATAAATAGTGGGTCACCTCCAACTATTTTTATAACCCTT
>BQNB010109383.1:0-22764 GCA_026074375.1 Tanacetum coccineum
TAATTATATCATTACTCTCATCCTATCTTTACTGCTTTCATAGAGTCGAAACTCTAAACTCTCATTGTATATTTATCTATCCCGCCAATTTTATGCTTGGTATAGTTGTCTTTGTCTTTGATTACAGGTTATATTTGACAAGAAAAAGCTTAGGTTCGCCTCAAAATTCCACACCAAAAATGTGAGGTTCGCCTTTAAGTCTTTAGAAATTCGGGTATCCATTATTGATACCCAAGATAATTTGTACCTTTAGCTTTTTCGAGTTATGGTTCGAATGCAGTCATATGTGTCTATTCTGTCATTACAAATGTGTACGTATGGTCTAGGTCACCTTTTTTGGAGCATTGGTATCGGTATTAAATTATATAAGTGTATCGGTAGTATATTAAATTCTAGAACTTGTTTTGTGATGCATTCCGAGATTGCATGTAAGTATTAGGATTTGCTAGATAAGAGGCACTATGATTAACCCATGTTTTAAACCTGTAATTGTTATTATGGTCACATCCACTATATAACTATCCCACACCCTTGCCATGCACTCATTTTTAGTGCAGGATACCCCTAGTACAACCCTCCGAGCCTATCATGTTTTACGTTTCTCATAATTTTTTGGTTAAGCTGAACTATTAATGAAGGGCATTGTCAACCCTTAAACTAATCGTTACACCCAAATCGCCTTATCCTATCTTGTATGTACTCGCTTTTAGTACATTATTGTTTTAACCCAAGTTAATTATTTGAGTATACGGTTGCTAAGTCCTTATCTTTGTAAATACTGTTTTGGAATGATTGGGATTCATGGTAGTATTTATGTTATGAAGAATTAGGGAAGAAGTAATTTATTACCCCCGATAGAGCTCAATAAGCTCCATGTTATTTTGATCCACCTCAAATAGGGTCATCAGTTAGATTGTAAATATCAAGTATGTAAAAGTTCAAGTGTAGGGGTGTATCTATAAACCCCCATGATGTATTATATGTTTAGGCAATGGCAAGGAAAAAGTGTACAGAAAAAATATATATAAAAAAATTGTATATAAAAAAAAGAGTGAAAAAAATGTACGGGCTGCCATTTGCTTATGCCTCTGTTTATATTAGAGTCAAGAAAAGAAAAGAAAAGAGATTTATGTAGAGCTGTGTAGAGCTTGTATATCTTCGTCCGAGTCTTGGCTTAGCAACCAAACCAGCGTGTATTCTTATAAATAATTAGCTAACCCTTCCACTCCAAATTCACCCAAAGTCACCACCCAAATGTATCCCATCTGTTTTTATTTCCATTAATGTTATCTTACACCTACACCCCACAACCCTTTAAAAGACCTCTTGGATAACAATGAATAATGCTTGTGCCTAGCGATGGAGGTTTGATCCTTTACCAAGCCTATGGTAATTTATATGCTATGACAGGTAATGAGTGTTGATTTTCTATTTCCCTATTATGTTATAATTTATTATACAACCGAGAGAAAGAGAGAATCCCAAACACTTATGTGAGGTGCTAGTATATACTTTTTGTGCTTTTAATTACAAGGTCTAGAAGGTTGTGTTGTAAAATGCTTTTAAAGAGTAGGTTAAATGACCCTTATATTGTTATTGCCTAGGTAGAAAAGCCCATTTGCTTAAGGACAAGCAAATCCCAAGTGTAGGGGTATTTGATGAGGTGTCATTTTATACACTATTTCGGGGTCATTTAACCCCCTAAATCATGCAAATATGCCCAGATTATGTGCTTAATTGTTTATTTTCAGGTTTTTAGCACTTGGATGGCATTTGGAGGAAATACACGTGACTTGGGCTCATTTGGAGAAGAAACAGACAAGACTATGACTCTACACCAAGAACCATAAAGAATTATTCACTTAGAACCTAGAGACGGCGTCGCAACCATAAAGTGACGGCGTCATGACATTCATGGTGACGGCGTCAGGGATTCAGCGATGACATCAGGACATGGCCGAGTTAAAGTGGATCTTGAACCATCTACGTGGCAACGACGTCAGGAGTACAAAGCGACGCCGTCGCAGCGATATCTCTATATATACAAAACCGATTTTAGGGTTTTAAGTGTGTAACTTTGTATAACTTTAGGGAGACAAACCCTAGCCTTTGTAGCAGCTTTAAAGGTCTAAAGGTCTCTATTTTATTAGGGCTCAGAAAACCCCTAGTGTACTTCCTTGGATCCTTGTTTTCATCCAAAGTAAGTGCTGTATTTATCATTAATCAATTCAAATATCGGTTCTATGTGTTACTGTAATGATTTACTACTTCTGCGTATTAGTTATAAACATGCGAGGCTAAACCCTACTTTGTATTTGCTTATGATTGTATGAAATTCAAATTATAGATCCTATTAATGTTGCTTCTTGTTGATGAATGTGCACGTTCAGGGCTTTAAAGACGAAAGAATCCCAGCTTTTGTTTCGTATCACGGGTAGACACGTCTAGGAAATGGAGAGTGCGTAAGTAAGATAAGGTTTGATCCGACGGCGTGCGGTGTCATGAACAGGTCTTAATTGTACTACTTACCCCCTTATATGGTTTGATCCCTCTTAAGATATTTTCATCGTATATTTAATATACTCGTTGGGGTCTTTGTAATTAGTCTTTCATACCTTACATTACTTGTGCTGTTTGCCCTAACGGAATATTGATAGATTCTGACGGGTTCATGTAATTCGTCTTATCGTTCTAGGAAGAACTATTTATACAGATCATCACTAGAGTGTTGAACAACGGCATACAGGATTTAGAAGTTAGAAGAAATATGAATAGTATTGCTGATTAAGTAAATACATTTCAATTTATATAAAAGCTATCCACTAGAGTTGATTGATTATAGTGTAATTAATAGTTAATAAAAACAAGCCTCATCAAATACCATAGACTTTTCATTCTGTCATAAAATTTATAAAAAAAACACATAACAAATAAATCTTCTCTCAACCCTAGAATGTCTCTCGTTCGCATTGTTAGGTTGTGATGCGATATAAGCGCTTCCTAACCTATTCACCCTAAGAGAACTTGATAAACAAACCCTGAGTCTTGCCTTATACTACTACTTACAACCGGTTTTCAGGTACCTCTGCCTAGGGAGTTTTATAAAACTTGCGTGTAGAAGTCCTTTCAACCCTCGTTTCACCCGTTTGCCAAACACACGTAGTCACTACCTTTCCTAGGTTGAAGACCTTCAACATAAACTCTTTTCTACAACTTGAAAATCTAAGAGCGGTAACACCTTACGCATCGGTGTAACTCTTTTGGTAGGTCTACGAGCAGCTTGACATTCGGTTTATCTTTTTCTGTATAATCTTCTCAATTGTTTCTATGAACATCTTTTTGGACCAGTGAGTTGACTATCCATTTAATCCCCTAAATCCATGAGATAGTGTGATCGTCACTTACGGACCGTGCGTAGAAGTTACCCTAGACTCGGTGCTTATGCAACCTTAATACTGGTCTATGGTAACGGTTTGTTGTAATGGAAACTTTCCACTCGAGGTAAATGTCTTTCCCCCCAGTTCCTTGTTCCAAAATCTGAAATTCTATCTGCTAGCGCGGAACATATCTTCAAGCGTTTAATTGAGATTGGTGTTCTGTCACTTTGAATCATCGATCTTATAGAGGTATTGGTAGTGCTCATGCTAGTAGACGGAGTCCGGTTATTCCAAAGCTATTCTGTATGTGACTGCAAGACAATGAGATCGTAATTCTGCGCTTTATCTGATATCTGAAGTTAAATCTGAGACTAGCGGCTCCATTCCCTTGAGTATTACATTTTTCACAGTAAAGTATAGTCTCATTAGTCCCTTTCCATTTGTCATTGGTCTCCTTCATTGGTTAGTAGTTTCAAGTGTGTTAGTGTTATGAGGTTAAATAGTACGTATTGTACGATTACCGCCACATTGTGTTGCATCATCACTTGATGTCTTTGGCAAACTTGTGATATATATTCCATTGTTATTGTTATCTTTTCCTGATTTGGATTGGTGGGTTTGCTCAGGTTCTTTTTGTACTATAACATGAAACGGCCATGGCTTTTTTGGCTATTCAACTTTTACTTTTCGCTTTCAAATCATAGGTCTATTTGTGGGCCATCTAATGTTAGAGCTGACTTCAAATCATGGTACGTCTTTTACTGATCCAAGGTGATTGTAAAAAACTGATATACTTCCGAATTTATGCGCACTTCGTGCATAATTAGGTTCTGACGTGAAGTTTCATTGAGCTGTGTGTAACCATTCTCACTGGCTAGAATTCATGTTGAGGTTCCATGGGTCTATAGCGCTAAGACTCCGACTGGGTGCCTGCACCTCTTTTAGATGTTTTTTGCCTTTTAACTCTTCTCCTATTCTCATTGGCCGTGCCCGCAGCTTAGCAGCTTTCAGAACTTCGAGGGTGTAAGGTCTTAAATCGATTGTCTTTAAACTAAAGGCTTGAACTCGTTGGCGGCTTTTATCCGTTCTTCTGGGCTCTTAAGAGCATCTGCCATGACTTTAACCCTTTCCAGCTGGTGATAACGAATCTCTACAAATCGTTAGTACTGGAGTAACTCACCAACCATCGACGTTGTTTTTTGTTTCTAACCTCTTTTTTATTAAAGGTAGAGTACAGGCCTTTTGTCGATCTGTGTAAATCTTAGGTACACGTACTTGCAATACCAAGTTTAGTGTCTCTAACATCTTTATAGCGAACATCTACGGCTCTAACTCGCGCAATTGTGAGGGTAGTAATATATTCTCTCATGAAATTGAGGTTGACGTGGATTACGCATAATTTTACTTGCTCCTTCTGCATTTAATACCCGACGCCACTCTATAACACTTTATGATGATAGCTATGAAATAAACTACAGTTTTTTTTAGTTCCTTTTGGCAATGCCAAGATCGGTTATGTACTACATAGCTTTATGTTTCCAACAATTGACAATTAGCCTCGCCTCCTCCTTTTATTCCTATTTCAATGATTTCACATTCTTCCTTACGTAGATTGGTTCATAGGTTAGCCATTTTACCGAGAGAATCCTTCAATAAATTTGGTAGAAAACTGAGATGGCGGGGGGGGGGAGGGGTTGAATAGAGTTTACAGGTTTATTTTGCGTTTTAAAATTTTGCTTACAAAATACTTTGAGTCGTGTTAGTTTTATGTCAACCAATCAATAATATGAAATCAACAAAAGGTAAATATCCAAACTACTGGTAAATAATATCACAATTATGAAAGAGATGACGAGAAGGAACAGTTCAAAACCAAGACACCAAGAAGTTATAGCTAGTTTGGCTATGCAAGCTCTTCTTTCTATCCCCTTACCTTCACTCCTCCGAATATCTACTCGAGATTTTTCACTATGTCAAATCAAGCTCCTTTTAGAGCGGTAGAAAACGTTTCCGACGTTCGCTTACTGTTATTTTCCGGATCACTTATACGCTAAAATGTCGAGTCCTATTCATTAGGCTAGCAACCCATTTACCACTTCTCGAATCATAATACACTTCACAAGATCTACACTATTGGTTATACTCACAATGAGAATTACAACAATTACAAAATAATCACAATAGAGATTTGATACTTAAAAGAAGAGAGGAGAGATCACTCTAAAGAAATAAATTCGTTTCTGGCGAATTCGAATGTCTTCTCTTGCAACTTAAATGAGGTAAAGTCGACTGAGATGAGAAGAAGGATGAGATCACTTGAATACAAGAGTTAAGAATGTTAGTGATAAGAGATTTAGGGGAGGAGAAAAAATTTTTTTTTTGAGAGAGAAAGTTATCTGAATAATTTCTTGCTAGAGTAATTTTTCTGCATTGAACTGGAGCTAGTATTTATAGACAGGTAATACCAATGTCACTGGGGGCGGGTCCTCGGTGGTCCTTGATTTATCTGGGGACAGGCTGCCAGACCCTATTAAGGGGGTCGCCCTAGTAGACTACGCTCAGGTTTTTGTCTTTTTGTGGGGGGTAGGGTTGTATTCTTATTATGGAACTTCCTTTTGGGGGGAAATATATGAATTTCAAATTTAAGTTTATTAATAAAACTTTTTCTTCTATTGAAAACATTTTGTAGAATTATTTTGTGAAATACCTTTGTAAAAATTGTGATGGATCAAGTGAAGAAATATCTTCTTGAACACTAATCATGCTTAAATGATTTGTTGTTCATACCTATGTGAATTATAATCTTTAGAAATAGAATTTTATGATTAATTAATTTGTAAATGTTTATTTTTATCGTTAACATTTTGACATTTTGTTATTATCAAACGTTGAGATTACGTGTCCAATTATCTAAATAAGTTTTTTGACTATTTATTTGTATTAACAATCTCCCCTTTTTTGATGATGACAAAATATAAACTCATTTTGTATAAAATTAAAGATTTTAAATTATTAATGAGTTTTCATTCCAGGTCTCCTCTGTTTTTGTTCGAATCTAAAAGGAATGATCGTCAGAGTAGGTTATAGAAAGAAGAAAGTCGACACGTTATGCCAAGTCTCCCCCAGGATGTATGCCTCATACCTAATTTGGGTGACCATGGGTCGTTCATTCAAAAAAATCTGTTTTGCTACAAAACAAAGTTAGAGGTACAAGTGCAAGACAAATATCTCTCAACAAGTAACACTCATAGCAATTTTCATTGCCAAGTTTAAGCTCATAAAAGTGTGTTCATTACAATAACGTCAATTAGCTATCATTAACAGAGATGAAGCATTGATTTCAATGATAGTCTAAATACTAGGATTAAGACAAATTCATACTTTATTGTATGATATCATTACAAGAATATAGCTGATATAAGCATTAAATAAGGACGATAGATTATATTTTGGCATAGGGCTACACTAGTGGATTCTTGAATTGTAGAAGATGCCATAATCAAAAGATGGATGGTCGATTATTTAGGTAAATTAATCATATGATAATGATTAATTAAAGATGGAAAAAAATTGAATGTGGGTTTACACATGGGTTCGGAGGGTACATGTCTTATCAGATGAGACTGGTAAGGAAGAAAAGACAAGCTGAATGAAATGAAGTTGATTTTCATTCTCATAAGAGACAGTGGAATTGGTGTCTAGATTTGTGCACACTATGACAATAAATTAAGTGATATTTATACTTGAGCGATGAGAAAGAAAGAGAAGTGGTGATATTGGTTGCTTGGCGGGTCGGGGGTGAAAACTGAACCTTTTTTGGTGACAAAGGTGGTATATGAGTGTAGGCATTTGATGGGTTAGTGTGTGAATCAAGGATGGTAGATATGTTGTAAAGTTGGTTGATCATTTGATCTCTTAGTGAATTGTATGATGGTGGTGAAGGAGATTGAAAATAGACTCTTAGAGGAACTGGAGGTGAGTCTTTTTGGGAAGAAGGTGATGACTTTGGAGTGGATGTCTTGCATTTCTATACTTATCTTACTGACATTCTTGGTTTTCTAGAGAAGTTTGGATGGTGGTTTAAGCAAGACATTGATGATGAAAGGGAGGAGGTTGAAGAAGATGAAGAAGATAAAGATGGTGGTGAAGTATGAGAATTAAGTGATTTAAATAATGGAAAAGATATGATAGAATAGCAAAGCATGTCTCGGATAGAAGAAGATGCAAAATATGGTTTAGCTAAACAGGGAAGTGTCAGCTTGAGGCTATAGGTAAGAGGGTCAAAGATACAGAAAAAGAGGCAAGCTTAAAAATTTTCGTTCCCCCTGTTGGCGGTCCCATATTGTCATGCGGTCCCAAATATATTGGGGGCGCCAGGTATTTATGGGGGTCATTTTCTGGATAAAACAAAATTTTCTAGTTTCTCCCTTTCTTAAGTCTAGTGATTTTAGCATCCACCAAATTCAAGAATCAACTAATTTAAGCAAGAATATATGGTCCTAAACTAACATACAAATCATTTAGCATATAGTAGTATTATACGCATGTTATAATCTCCTAGAAGTAGTTCACATAGTGAGATGATAGGATGATAAAATTGAAAAGATCATCCAAGTCACATGAAATTGTTATTCAACAAACCCTGTAACAATATAAAGCATAATGTACTAGATAATATAGATAATAATAAGAATCTCTAATAGTTATGCAAACATGTTTACTTCTGTTTCCCACTCATCATGTCCTTGAGAGCTTGTCCAATTGACCTTAACCCTTCTCGGTGAGCATCTCGTTGTTGAGTTTGAAGGTTTATGGTTTTGGAGAGGTGAGTGTTTAAGTATTTACTTTCATGAGTAGGGTTTTGACAGACTCTAGAAACAACATTTGACGAGGAAGAGACGTTTTGAGAAGGAGAAAAGGAACTAGAATGAAATGAATCTTCATCATTTTCATCAATGGTGTCATCCAATGAAGGAGATGAGGATGGATAATTTAGAGTGGTGGAAGAGGAGCTAGCATTTGATTCATGAGGTATTTTCTTTCCATAATCCGATTGCGTCTTTCGATCATAATGAGGAGCGAGGGATGCATGACTCGATCATGTAAGAGATAGTGATCAATTACAAGCTCAGGAAAGACGGACACAACATGTTTGAACAATCTAGTCAAAAGCATTCCATAAGGTAAGAGTTCCATAGGTTTGTTTCGAGTCTTTTCCATTCTTTTGAGAATGAAAAATGCTAGATTGTATGGAGTGGAAGTTTCAATGCAATATATGACAAAGACACGCGGAGACATGATCCTTATGACCTCCTAAACAAATGGCGTTTTCACGAATTATATCAACCCATGGTTTCATATGAGGTTGAATTTCGCGAGTTAGGATTTCATTTTTATTTACGACAATATTTTTCTTATTTTTAGTATGAGTGACTTGACCTTATTGAGGAATTTAAATAAGAGACTTGACAACATTTAGAGAAGGAGGAGTGGTTTTATAACAACCTTTACTTGGAACACTTATTGACAAGTAGTTGAGTGACCATATGTCGGTGTGTGACACTTGACCTTTGAACGATATTTTTAAGATTTGACCAAATTTCTCGAGAGTGAGAGATAATGACCTACTTTGTATAACAAAGTTGACCACAAAATGACCTGTAGAGTTATAGTCAAAAGTTAGTTGACTATGAAACTCGAGAAAAAATGAGGAACAATTTGTTCGTTTATGTTCAACAAACAATCAAAACCAATTGATTCAAATTTTGCATGAATGTGACTCATATTTTCAAAATTTCGACTTACAAACCTACCCTCATGAAAGTATCATTTTTCAAGACATGCAATTGTGTTTTGTAAGGGTTGATTAAATTCATTTGATATGAGTGGAATGTAGTTTCGGGTCTTTTGATGATCAAGTCTAGTGATTCGAGGCATTGTCACCTAAAATAAAACAACCAAAATCATATTTTAATTTCTTATACTTGTATTGCTATTTTAAGTTCGTGCCTAGTGTATGCCTATATGTGACAGATGTGGAGTAACGATTAACTCGACTTAAAATTAAAATCCTATGAGTTAATCCAAACGCTTCTTAGTTTGATTTTGCTCATCCAAACATGTCGAAAAATACATATGAATTATGTATCTAGTCCTTTGTTTATGAGATCATTATGCATGTGTTTAAAAACGTTTTTAAGTTGTATTAACAATGCATAACAACAATTTTATTTGGTTCCTAACGTAAGTGATTTGAAAATAAAATTAGGGTTTTAGTTTGAAATTAATTTTTTGACAAACTCACTAATGTATGCAAGTCTTAGTTTGAAATTAATTTTTCGACAAACTCACTAATGTATGCAAGTCTTAGTTTGAAATTAATTTTTCGACAAACTCACTAATTTTTCGACAAACTCACTAGTTATATATTATAACTTAGGAGTCCTAATTGTACAAAATTCAAAGAAAAATGGAAAATCCCCAATTTCAATTTATAGTGTTCATCACGAATCCTAGACTCAAATTGAAAGAAAATAGATGAAACGACTTACAATTGATGATGTTGATGATGTTAGGTTATAAAACTTAATTTCCATATTTCAAATATAGACTCATAACCCTTTTGATTACACACCGTCCTCGCAAAGTTAATCATTAAGGAAAGAGTTATGAACCTTAATTTGCCATATTTCAGTTTCAAGAAAACATGTATGACAATTAGTTATCTTTATATAATTAATGGGTATAGAAAAGAAAGATTTAATCATAGTAAATTGCTTGAGTAAGATTAAAAACTCTTATCAGCAGTCAGGCATTAATATGTATACAATTTTGCCCTTATGAGTCTTTCTTCAAAAGAACCTCATTCTATCCTCACAGTTTAACTGTTTGGTGAAAGATCAATCAAGCTTAAAACATTGATTGTTCTTTTAAGGACTACATCCTGTCATTCATAGTTCTAAGACATTTATCATATTCAAGATGTGATAATTCATCTTATTAGTTAGCAGGTTTACTATGACCCTCTAACTTATATTCCTCAGCATTGATATTAAAATATCACTCCATTGATGAGGCATCCTTGCGGATTTATGAATGAGAGTTACATTATACTTTGGTTCGACATTTACATGTTTAACCTTAGTCTGACATCAGCAAGTGAATTCAGAAGGTTATGTATTTTGTTCTTGAATATTTTCAAGATCTGTAGATGCTCCCACTTACTTTGTAAGTAGAGATAATTATCTAAATACTATGTATTTAAGCAATAATAAATTGTTCTTAATTGAGAAACAAAAAACACATTTTAGTTAGATTATAGCAAGAGCCGGTTTGTTTCTTCGAGAACTAAATGTCAAATCAAACATCCCACGAACGTATAAAAACCGATAGTTCTCTTTCGTTCCACAAAATCCTCCCGCATGTATCATAGTCAGCATATACAACGGTATCTATTCGGTCCCCTTAGGAACCATAAATACTAAGTGCGTAGTGCCATTAAATGTATTGGAAGATACTTTTAACCGCTTCAAGATGAGAGGTTTTGGGATCCTCTTGGAAGCGTGCACAAAGGCAAACACTAACGATATTTGGCCTAACTTGCCATTAGGTATATACAAACTACATATCATGCCTCGATACGAGGTACTATCTAACCGACTCACACTCTTCAATCCTTTCAGAGTTTAGTATCGAGGACATGGGGGTTTTCATTGGTTTAGAAGCTTCTAGACCAACATTTCTTAAGCATTTATTTAAAATACTTAATTGATTAAGAATATACCATCTTCCATTTGGTTAATTTGTAATCCACGTATAGAAGTTAAGTTCAACGCAATCATGCTCATCTCAAACTCATCATCATGGAATTTGCAAATTCATCACACATGTCTTGAATAATTTGTTTGTTAGAACCTAATATAATGTCATCGACATATATTTGAACAATGATGAGATTTGAACTTTTCTTCTTAGTAAAAAGAGTGTTATCTACCATTCCCATTTTATATTCATGTTTAATAAGAAAAGCTTTTAATCTATCATACCAAGCTTTGGGTGCTTGTTTAAGACCATATAAAGCTTTCTTTAATTTATAAACATGATCCAGTTTTTTGAAATCAATGAATCCCGGAGGTTGTGCCACGTATACCTCCTCATTGATAAAACCGATTTTAGGAATGACTTTCTTAATCAATTGGAATAATTTAAAATCTAAGGCGCAAGCATAGGCTAATAATATCCTAATAGATTCAAGTCTAGCAACCGGGGCATAAGTTTCATCATAATTGATGCCCTCTTGTTGGTTGTAGCCTTGAGCAACTAACCTTGCCTTATTTCGAGAAACAATACCGTTCTCGTCTAACTTATTCCTAAACACCCACTTAGTTCCTATAATTGTCATATTCTTAGGTTGTGGAACTAACTCCCAAACGTCATTAGCAATGAATTGATTTAATTCTTCTTGCATGGCGACTATCCAACTTTCATCTCCTAAGGCTTCATTCACATTCTTAGGTTCTATAGTTGATATAAAACAATAGAAGTTACTTTGGTTATGGGCTTGTGATCTAAGGGTTCTTTGGTTAAGGTTTCCTATAACATTTTCTAAGGGATGGTTCCTAGATTCCTTATATTTACTATTTCGTCAGCTCTAATGTTTCATCCTCAACAACATTTTCTAGGTTTTTCTTTTCGATTTCCCTAATAGCTTCTTCTTCATCTAAGTCATCATCCACCAAGGGTGATGTCTTAGAGGGTGGAGGAGTTTCATCGAATGTCACGTTGAGTGATTCTTTGATTTTCCTAGTGTGTTTATTAAGAATGATATAGGCTTCCTAGTGTGTTTGTTTAGGATGATGTAGGCTTTACTATTTTGAGAATAACCTAAAAAGACACATTCGTATGACTTTAGGTCAAACTTGGTAAGGTAGTCTTTGGTGTTCAAAATGAAGCACTTGCTTCCAAACAATCTAAAATAATCTAATGTAGGTTTCCTACCTCTTAAAAGTTCATAAGGTGTTTTTCCAAGAATGGCTCTAATGAAAATTCGGTTGAGAATGTATGTTGAAGTATCTACGGCGTTACACCAAAAAATTTGTGGCAACGATTGCTCATTCAACATAGTCCTACTCATTTCTTGAAGTGTCCTATTTTTCCTTTCGACCACGCCATTTGATTGAGGAGTGCGTGGAGCCGAGAAGTTATGTGTAATACCATTGGCATTACAAAACGCTCCAAATTGCACCTCATTATCAAATTCTCTACCGTGGTCGGTTCTTATTGAAACTATTAAACAACCTATTTTGTTTTGAATTTGCCTACTAAATATTTCGAATTGATCGAAAGCTTTGGTTTTGTCCTTAAGGAATCTAGTCCAAGTATACCTAGATTAATCATCTACTATGACTAGGGTGTAACGGTTTCCTCCGTAACTTTGTACGGCGGATGGACCAAAGAGATCCATATGGAGGAGTTCTAAGCATCTAGTCGTTGAGACTATATTCTTAGCTTTGTGACTAACGTGAGCTTGTTTTCCCATTTTGCAAGCATCACAAAAATGTTGATCAAACTTAAGCTTAGGTAGGTTTCTAACTAATTCCTTAGAAGCCAACGATTGAATGAGACGCATGTTTGCGTGACCTAACCTCCTATGCCACAATGTGGAATTTTCATCAATCGTAGCTAGACAAATTTGATCCTTCGGCTTATTTCCTAATTTCATCACATATAAGCCTTTCTTCCTAATACCTCTACCTATGACTTTACCGTCCTTAGTGATTTCACTATCATGTTCAGAGAAAGTTACTCTACACTTATTGTCACATATTTGTCCTATACTTAGCAAGTTAAATCTTAAGTTATCAACATGTTCTACATTATCTATTTTGAGAGAGTCATTAGAAATCGTACCTTTGCCAATGATGTTACCGCGAAGATTACTACCAAAAATGACGTTACCTCCATTGTATGCCTTGTAAGTGGAGAAGAGCTTTCGGTTGCCCGTCATATGTTTAGAGCATCCGCTATCCTTGATCCATTCGTCGGGTTCCAAGTCGACTCCAAGGCATATCTATTTATATAGTACAATGACTCAAACATTTGGTCCCCAATATCTCATGGGTCCAAAATTGTTAGTGCCAAACATCCCTTGCATTTGATGCAATTGGTTGGGATGTGAGAATGGAAGACACATTTCCCATGGCATGTAACTTTGACGTGGAAAGTTGTTCCAAGTTACGGGAAAGCCATGAGGTCGATTTTGTCGACCAATGTTCCTTTTTGGTTGCGGTGTTTTGGCACGAGGATAATTATTATTGACTCTTCTAGGAGGTGGAGTTTTTGATCTAAAGTTTGGTTTCGAAAATCCAACTCCGGGTTTTGACAATGGCTTATAGAATTGTTTAACTTCATTGTCACTAGCAACAGGAACTTTGACTTTGTTTACAATTATGTGTTTTGGTCTAGGACCCAAAATAGATTTTTGAAAAGACACACTTTTCTCAGATCCAGGCGTTGCTGGTGGCGGTCCCATAATTATTTTGGGGGCCGCCTGGGCACTTTGGGGGCCGCCCATATTTATGGGACCTCCATCAGAGGACACCCCATATATGACAATAAAACAGATACAAAAGTCAATAAATTGGCATTACTATTGTCTAAGCTCATACACCCGAAGCGTTAACTTATACCCAACAATAAATGAATCCCTTGCAGTTGTCTAACCCCGGGACACCCGTAACCTGAATCAATGAAACTGTGGTTGCTTGACTAATGTCAGTCCAAGACAAACATGGATTGACAATCCCGATATGATCTATCCATAACATTCGCTGCTCTACAAAGATTGGACGGTTCATGATAAATTTCAGAAATAGCAACTTGGGTTAAATCGGGACTTAGACCAATCAGTAATGAGTAATTGTACTTGTATTCACACGTTTAAAATAAGCAATGTTCTCACCCCAAAAGATGATTTAAAACAGTAGAGTAGGGGCTATGAAAACTCACCTTGACAGTTAATCGACGGAGATTGGTAATGGATTAAGGCACGTCAAATAGCGACCCAATCAAACACCTAAGTGATTATAACAATTACTGAGTTTACATTCTAAAATTAATGCAATGAATTATGAAATTGGTCAAAAGGCCCGGTCGCTTATGAGGTAACGCGTTGATTAAACCGTTTGTTCTAATGTGACTTTACAACTACAAGTATGTACAGGATTATTATGCGTCATACTTATATTTATAAGTTTGTGTGATCTAAGGAATTATAAACATTATTTATAAGTTACTAGTTTTTATATTTATCGCGTTTATTTATTTACTTCGAAATCGTTAAATAAATTTTAACTATCGGATTTATATTTCACGGTTCGCTCGAGTCGTTTTAAGTTGCTTATCAGAAAATATATTTTTAATCATTTGATTTTCCTAGTATAAAATATATGCAACTTTTATGTTTTTATACTCTTTTATTATTATGACTTTCCATGTTTAAACCACGAACAAGTTTTACAATATTCTTAACGTTAAATAAGTTTTATAACTCGCGTTAAATTTGTTTACCCTTTTCAAAACTTGACTTTGAAATTACGAACTTTAAATTATGAGAAAACGTTATTTAAACTTCCTTTCTTACCGGAATGAACCTTTTGCCCGCTATAAGATATCGTACAGAAGAAAAAGTACCAACACTAATACTATCGTTTTCTTTATTTGATTTCTTGAACCTCCGTAACGCACACAAACAAACACCCAAAACCATTGTTGTGGCTTCCACCCGACACCATATTTTTCTTGTCCCATTAGACTACTACATGTATTTATTAAATAAAAAACCCACGATTGTTAATTGTTAAAAATAATTATGACTCTTAACTGCTCATTTCTTTTTGCTATTTCCCTTTTCTGTTTTGGTCGAACCCAGCAGACCTGCAACCACTATTATGGTCTTTGTCTTCCACTTACACACCCTTAATAATACACATATGTAGGTTTTTCTTGTTCTCTTCATAGATTATTATATGTATATATATTTAGCACATGGTTCTCCTTCTCTTGTTCTTTTTATGTTGCCCATTTCATCGCACAACAAAGTTTGAGTTATAAAACTCACTGTTTTAGTTTGTATTATACTTGCAGCAAACCCATATGTATATATATATATTACTTCTCTATCTATCTTGCATGCTTACCCTTATTTAGTTAGTAATGAGAGACTTTATTTCTAAACCCAAGGTCGTTCGGTGTATGGAGCAATTCAACAGCAGCTGCTGCATTTTCTTTTTCTTTGTATTTCCTGCTATCCCCGACAGTTGGTCGTACCCATTGGCTTATCCTGTTCTTCTTTCCAATGCAACCCTCACATGTGTATGTATATATGTCCCCAATGGTTTCACTCTATTGTCCTTTCTTTTTTGCTGTCTAACTACACAAAACAGAGAGTTTTACTCACTTGCTTTTCTTTTTTCTATAGCTTGTTAGACAACAAGAATGCATTTATCTAATACAATATTTTTTGCATAGTGATTGAAGCTGGCATATCCTCGCTGTGTGACTAAATTAAGACGCTAGTACTCTTCTGCTTTCACGTAACATCGCAGCCACATCAGCAAGTAACGTTTGCCATGTCTCGTTTGTTACCATGCATTACAAGTTGTTTTCTATAACACCCTGTGTTTTCAAGTATTTGACGACGTCGATAAATATGCTATTTATTTTAGATTTTTACGGCGTTTGCTAGTAATTTCATAAAAATAAGTTTTAAATATCGCGTAAGCTAAAAATTAAGACGATCAAGAGATCGGGTGCAACAAACAAAATAAATGAAATCCATCAGCAATGGATATATAAAAAAAGTGAGGATAATTATTAACTTTGTTCATTCTATTTTTATCGGATACGTAAAGTGTATACGTTTCGCGATAAATTGCGTTTAGGCACTCCCGGAACCACCAAAACTTTTCTACGCTTCAACAAATACCCACTTTTATACCCAATACATAAAAGTTGCAAAAATATATCATATATATCCTATCTTTGCCGAAATTCTTGCCAATTGTACAAGTTATACATAGAAAACTCTTCCTTTGGTCAAATGTACACCTTACCTCATTATTATCACACCATACTTGTCTAATTGACTAATGACCATAACTATGGCCATCCCTAAGACCAAAGACCATCACTTGGACCATGCTTTGTCTCCTTGACTTTAGTCTTGCACCTTATATACATGTATCTAGTGATGAGAGATCACATACATGCTTATACACTTGGTAAAATTCACAAAAACACCTCTCTTGCTCTCCATATAAGCTACGGCATCCCCCCTACAATCAATCCATATAAAATTTTATTCAACCCATACACTTCTATACACATCTATCCTAAGACATTCTAAGGTATTTCCAACCATTGAATCACCATTTCCAAGTATTACGCAAGAAAAAGAAAGTTAGGGTTTTTATTAAGTAAACAAGGGTTTTCTTAAGTGCAAGCTTGGGTTTTGAGTCTAAACACGGGTTTAGCATTCATTTCTCATCTCATACATCATCCCTAAGGTCTTCTAAATTCCTTTATACTTTTTATTATCATTATTTTATGTGTTATATGTTATATAAATGGCCTAAATCACCACTAAGGACTTTTAAAATGTAAAAAGAGTTAACACATATGTTTATGATTTACACACATATTCTTATGTCATAGGATATATACCATGAAATATTGGATCTATAAGTATGATAACATTATGTATAAATAAACAGTGTTTCAGTTAAAATTAGGGTTTATAAAAGTAAATAAAAACAAACTTATTATAAATCTAAAACACTGGATAATAAAAGGTTTTTATTTCGTGTTTCATACAGAAGGTAGAGCATAAAATACTAATAATACATCTCATGACGATTCCAAAATGATAAGAAACTCGAAAAACCGATTTATAACGAAAAAGATACGTTAATTACAATTTTACGACGAGAAATACTTTTATAAAACTATTTTTATAAAAAGCACTATTCATTACAGCAACTCATATTTTTAAAACATCAAAAATATGATATAACTTTTAATTACGAGATCGTACTCGAAAGAATACAGTTAAAAACTAAGCTATAAATAACGAATAAAATACGACATTTACGGGTTTTACGACAACAAAAACGATTTTAATAAAAGTCATATCTGGTGTGAACAGTAAAAGTTACTGTTCACCAGAGGGTCAAAATATGGAAAATGTCAAATTATGATAACTCGTCCTAATACGAAAAGATGGGCATAAGAAACGTTAAAATCGGGCTTAAAACGCAAAAGTTATATGGCTAAGTTTTACTAAACATAATTATAACGTTTTATACTAAAAATATTAAACACAATTTTTCCAAAACCATTAGTTGGTGATTGAGCTATATAGAATATTATGTGGTTATCAAAGTACTATATTACTAGGGAGTTTCATAATGAGGCCTCTTCGGATGGCGTTTCGACGAGTTGTTGGATTTACGATTTAAAGTGTCCTAACTCCTCGAACGTCATGTCATGACCTCTTAAATTATGATAGCCCGAACGATAGTACGATGTAACAACTATAGAATATATTTCAGTACTCGTACTTATAAATAAACTACCTATGATAAAATTGTAGGTCATCGATCTTTACGTGACTGCATTATCTGCGATATTTGGATTATCCCGAACTCCACAATGCGTTCATAGCCCACATTTTTAGACGATTTTTCCATGATTTATAATTATGGGGTGAAAACATGCTTTGTTTTACAAATTGACGCAAAGTATTGATTACATGTTTGCCTAAGTAGCCGATACCCCAATTAAGCCCAATTATCAAGACTGTCAATTGCATATATGTAGTTGGGAATATAACATTAGGTGAGCAGACAGCATGTTAATTAATAATTTCTATTCGGGAAACGACCTCCCCGTTCGGGTGACTAGCTATCACCGAGAACGAACGTTATAGCATGTCGAATTTTGGGATGTTTTTCGGGTTAGAACATCATCACGGGCTGAGTAGCAATATTATGCGAACAAGACTGTCGAGCTTCAGGTGGACATGGGGACTTAGTGTTAATGTAATCTAGTCTTGCGATCCTACAAAATACGATTTTTTCAAAACCTATGGAATTCACCAACATTTATGGTTGGATGTTTAAGCAATGATTTTCAGGAGATCAAAAGCATGGGATGCCAGGGATGCATTGTGTTTACATTTTGGATTGCACGCTTAAAGATTAGGTGCATCATAATTTTTGGGAAATTATTTCCAACTATTGAAATATTCAACAATGAACACGTAAAGCTATAGCATTTGTAATAAAGGTCCTTCAATTAAAAATCCAAAGTATCATATTAAACGAGCTATTTTGTGTGGTTGTCTTATATATCTTGTGCTTTTGATTTGTAGTAACACGCCAACGGACCTAATGTCCGCTGCGACCCAATTTGGGGGTGTTACATATTGGTATCAAGAGCCAAGGTTATAGAGAACCAGGTCAAATGTTTTTGCTGGACTATAACCATTTTAACAAATTGCATACATAAAACAGGTTTTTAGGGACACACACAAGTGTTTGCATTAGTGGGACATGATGCAATTCCTAATGATATACTGTTTATAATTTAGTTAATACGTAATATTACTATTAGGGTAAATGTATATATACAAAGATGAGTTAGCATTCTTTCGTAAACAAACTCTTACGTCAATTTATATAAGGGCTATTTATATAAATAGGGGAATATTTCTTTAGGCAAGGTAGTACGATAAGCTCATAGGTCCTAAGCGCTACCTAAACATTAAGCTATCGAATATGATACCTTACCATCATTCATTTATGCCATAAGTGCATACTCATATTTACCATACCAGCCTTATATAATATATTTAAAATAAGTTAAGTTCCTGCTCGTTGCCAGCAGTTATGTTTTCCTTATCGACGTTACCACACCTTTGTTTATATTTAATTTCCGAGACAATAAGAGATTACCCAGTAAGCTCAGATTGAGGAGCTAGAGGGATACCAATGAAGGATTTTTTCAGCCCTCTATCTGCTGATTTCCTTCACCTACAAGCCCTATCACAGGCTACATTGTTGACTTCGATCCGTAAGAGATAAGGAGAACCCTGAGGAAGAACCTGCTGACCGATCCCTGCCGACAGATGAGACAATTATATCAATGAGTCCATCTGATGATGACAACGATGATGATGATGTTAAGAAGGATGAGGAGGACGAGGAGGAGGAGGAGCACCTAGCTTCGGCTGACCCTTCTGCTGTACCTACAGATGATCTTGTCCCCTCAAGCTGAGGATACAGAGGCATTTGAGACTGATGAGTCTGCTTCTACACCACACCACCTCTCCACACCATATCATCTTGTCTTTTAAGACCAAATCCCGTGCAGTACGGATGTCTATTTAACGCCATACCCACTAATCCACCTCTGCTGAGACATCATTAAACCAAGAGTTTTGCTGCTAATTGCACTAACTTTACTTGTTACCACCACCAGAGAATGAAAGTCACTCAATATAACAAAAGAGTCTAGCATCAGAATCTTGAGAGCACCCTAGCCTATAGACAAAATAGATTATTCATGATAGCTTGTTTTGTATTTTTTCCCACAAAAACTTGAGTAATACTCCGTTGTAGAGTGTTAATAAAAAGCTTGTACTCTTTTACTCATGTAAACGATGTATTAAGTATTAACCTACGCTGTTGGTTATGATCATGCTACTGTACGAGGGGGATTTATTTACGCCATGGTTGCTGTTATCTTATATCTCTGCATAACGTGGTCTCACCTTACCTACTTGTTGGGATCACGGAGTGTCATGATTTTTCCTGTGGATGAAACTTCATATACATTTTGCTCCCTGTGATTTTTAAGAAATGATGACAACTGTTAATCAAGGGATGAGTGTTGAGTAAAATGAGCGAGTTGTAGCCCAGCGAGTAGCAAATACTATCGAGGCTATTGCTATGAATGTGGGAATCAAGGGCACTGCAGGAGTGATTGCCCAGAGCGAAAGAACCGAAACAAAAAACCCAAAAACTATAGGTGTGGGGCACGTGGAGCGGTGCATGCCTTAAGAGAAGGGGAAACCGATCAAGACCCTAACAACATTTAAGATGGGATCAAAGCTTAGAAGAGAAAGTTGTCTCACTTTGCCTAATAAATCCTAAGTTGAAACTATCTTAGACTTTATCTCCTTAGGAGTTCTCGTTGTATTTCCCTTAAATTTCAGTTGTACGAATGATTTCAAATTATCTATCCAATTATCGTATTAGGAGAATTTTGTTAATATTAACTTAGGTTCTTTATTTACTCTTACAAACTACTCTCACGAATATCATAAAATTATAATGCTATTTTGACGAAAATGAGCAATGCATCGTTAGTCCTCAATTATACATGGCCTGATCAACTATGTATAATTCAGGAAGGTACCATGCCGTGCTGAGAGTAGTCACCTTAAAACTTCTTGTCAAGAAACAATTTTCTAGTTATATCTGTATTGGTGTGCTATACAAGAACGCGTTACTTTTGGAAATCGAATTAGTAACCATATCAACTAAGCAGACCTTCACTCCGTCTTACTATAAAGTGCACATCTTATACCAAATCCTAAGCCGAGAAGCCAAGACACATTACTAGTCGCCCTAAGACAATTTCGCTATCGAATTTGCTCGCCATTAGAGAATTTACTAAATCACCCATTCAAACATCAACTTAATGCCTGTAGAACTTGGTAGTTTCGATGCTATAATCAGTATAGATTGGTTGGCGAAATACCAAGCGATCATTGTGTGTGCCGAGAAGATTGTTCGCATCCCCTGGGGAAATGAAACCTTAATCATACATGGTGACGGAAGTAACCCGGGAAATGCGACACGATTAAACATCATTTCATGCACTAAAATGCAGAAGTACATGTAAAAAGGATTTCCTATCTTTTTGGCACATGTTACTGCAAAGGAGGTTGAAGACAAGTCGGAGAAGAAGCGACTTGAGGACGTACCAATAGTTCAAGACTCTCCTAAAGTATTTCCTGAAGACTTGTCGGGTCTTCCTCCGACTCGACAAGTGGAGTTTCAAATTGATTTGGTACCTGGTGCTGCACCAATAGCACGGGCACCTTATCGATTGTCGCCTTCCGAAATGAAAGAGTTATCTGAGCAACTGAAAGAGCTATCCGACAAAGGCTTTATAAGACCCAGTTCCTCACCTTGGGGAGCTCCGGTCTTGTTTGTCAAGAAGAAGGATGGATCATTCCGGATGTGCATTGATTACCGGGAATTGAATAAACTAACGGTGAAGAACCGTTATCCGCTCCCAAGAATTGATGATTTATTTGATCAGCTCCAAGGGTCGAGTGTCTACTCGAAGATCGACCTAAGGTCAGGTTATCACCAACTGAGGGTTCGAGAAGAAGACATTCTGAAAACCGCTTTCAGGACCCGTTACGGCCATTATGAATTTCAAGTTATGCCGTTTGGTTTGACAAACGCACCTGCCGTATTCATGGACCTTATGAATCGGGTGTGCAAACCATATCTGGATAAATTTGTGATTGTCTTTATTGATGATATTCTGATATATTCAAAGAACAAGCAAGAGCATGAAGAGCACCTTAAGCTAATCTTAGAATTGCTTAAGAAAGAGGAGTTGTATGCCAAGTTTTCCAAATGTGAATTTTGGATTCCTAAAGTACAGTTCCTAGGTCACGTAATTGATAGTAAGGGTATTCACGTGGATCCCGCCAAGATCGAATCCATTAAAGATTGGGCATCTCCTAAGTCGCCAACGGAGATTCGTTAATTTTTAGGTCTTGCTGGGTATTACCGGAGATTCATTGAAGGGTTTTCAAAGATCGCCAAACCAATGACTAAGCTTACTCAAAAGAAGGTCAAGTTTGAGTGGGGAGATAAACAAGAAGCAGCTTTTCAACTGTTGAAGCAAAAGTTGTGCAGTGCACCAATCCTTGCATTACCTGAAGGAAGCGAAGATTTCATCGCATACTGCGACGCTTCAAAGAAGGGTTTGGGCGCTGTGTTGATGCAAAGAGAAAAGGTGATTTCTTATGCATCACGCCAGTTAAAAATACTTATGATTTGGAACTTGGAGCAGTAGTGTTCGCTCTCAAGATTTGGAGGCACTATCTATACGGAACCAAGTGTATAGTGTTCACTGATCATAAGAGCTTACAACACATTCTTGATCAGAAGGAACTAAACATGAGACAACGCCGATGGTTAGAGTTGCTTAGTGATTACGATTGCTGTAACATCCGAGAATTTTCGAATTTTTGAATGACGATTTCAATCGTTGACTTTTAGGGTCTGGCTTGACTTATAAG
>BQNB010109384.1:5720-22764 GCA_026074375.1 Tanacetum coccineum
TTGACTCGTTTTTGGGTCAAACGAACTCCGTTTTCGGTCTAGTCTTTTTCATTCTTCGTTATTTGTCCCGTAGAGTAGTTTAGAAGTGAAAATTTCTTCGTAGGGTTATTTTTAAAGAATTTAGGTTTTTCCCCCTTTGTTCGGGATTCATGCTCCCGTTTTTTAGCTTAATTTAGTAATTTTTAGGATTTTCTTAAACGTTTTTATTTGTTATTGTTTAATTTGACTTTTCCACCCTCTCAAATCAATTCCTTCCTTCAAACTCAAATCTTCGACTGTTTCGATTCTCCAGTCCAGCCTCGTTGGGGATAAACGACCTGGGAAAATTCTATACTACTTCTCGGTATCATTGACTCTGTTTCAGACTACACTAACTATATATTTTATATTTTATAATATATTATATATATTTTAAGGTGTGGTTTGGACGGATCAGTGACAAATTCCAAATCAACCAATTCACGATTATGTTTACTTAACAAATTCGATTCGTCGTTCGTTTCACAAATTCATTAACAATCACACTCAAGTTTTGTTTGCATAATCAAGCCACTAAAGAAATGGTCAATACAATAGATAATCATCCATAGACAAAATGATTATAACTAGTTGTTTTGATGAAAACCCTTTCGACCTATGTAATCACCAACAACTAATCAAGCATGATAAGCAATTGTTACAAAACTCAAGCACAAATGGATCTCAAACATAACATGAAATTGATCAAAACCATAATCAAACATAAACAATCCTCATATGATAAACATCATCCAAACAAGTGTATAAAGAACTGCTTCATGAGTATTTCAACAAAAACCAAAGTCTCAACAATCATAACATTCATAACATTCATAAACATTCTGGAAATTAAAAGGATTATACCAAAATAGCAATCACAAATGAAAATGGAAGGATTTAGAGCAACCCTTAAGCCTCCAATCGACTACAAGCTTCGTACCAACCAGAAAATAGTTCCCAACACCTTTCTTGATGTTCTTGACCATGACTTCTGGAAATGGCAGAGATTTTGAGGTCTTTTAGGGGAGAAAGATGAGTGGAAATTCGTCCTTAGGTGTAAGGAGAATTGTTGGAGGTGTAGAGAAGACAAAATGAAGATTTGATGATGAAAAACAAGGCTTAGGGGTCTCCTATTTATACTTGAATTTCCCTTGGCCACCAAGCATAAAACTTGGGCACAAAGGGTCATAAAATGCAGAGAAATAAGTTCTATAGCTTTCTTGATCGTTCTCAAGTGATAAGGGGTCAAAACAAGCATTATAAGTTGACTTGGATAAGGTGATATTTTTCCAGCCGCCCATCTAGATGGACAGCCGGCCGGCTCATGGTCTTTTGGTCACAAAATTGGCTTACTCTAAGTTGTAGATCTTTCTCTTAGCTTCGCGTGGCCGTTTGAATCAAGTAAAATAGAGTTTGTATGCTCTAGTTATGGCCAAAATGGTGAAGGTGTGTCGGGAACGACAATACTTCCAACATTCCTTCGTTTAAGCTTCCCGAATGTGTGGTACTTGGTCGTGGGTCTTTATTCTTCAACATAACTTCATTTTAACATTATCTTGGGACTTGAAAACTTGTATGGTTGACTCGTTTTCTATTTGAAATGCTTTCCGAACTTGTTCTTGACGGGGATTCTTCATACTTGTATAAAACTTGATTTCTTCGTTATTTCTTCATTCTTTTCTTGCTCTTCATGTACTTGGCTACAAATAAACTTGGGAACACACTTTGATATAATTAAGTAACAAAAACATATATAAATAGCCAAATAACATGTACAAAAACCATGATAACGCTCCTAAAAACATACTCAATTTGAGCGTTATCAGAAATTAAAAAACATAAGCGTACGATATAATAACTAAAACATGCTTCATACTACATTACTTTATAATTCCTAAGAAGCTCTTCTTTCTCAGCAATGGTTCTCATCAAGTCAGTTCTAGTAGACATCAAGTTTTAAGGGTTCATCAGATCGGCATATGCCGACTTATCCATGGTAGTCACACCGAACTTGATTAGGGGATGGTTTTCGAAGGCCTCTAGCCTCAACAATTCTGGTTCACGGTTCTTGATTTGGTCAAGATAGCAATTCAACTCGAGCAACAAATTGTTTGCCAAAGTCATGGGTCAGTGGCAATAGTGTTTCTTGTGTGAAGATACTAAATGATGTTTTATTTATGACTTGGAGTGATTTTATGTAATGGGTTTCAGAAAACTAGGTATTTATAGGTAAAAATGGATACTTGTTGATCCTAATCTAGATCGATTCCTTAGCTTGTCTAAGGTTAAATTACCTTGGATAAATTCAAAATAACTTGTTGTAGAAACTTTGTATGTATACTAAAGTGTATGTGGAATCTACACCTTAATATCTAGAAGTATAATGAATAAAACAGTAATTGTGAATAAACAATGAATAAAACCAAATGCTCTAATATTATTAGATCAATAATACGAGTACTCTTCACTAGTACTAAGGTTTACAACCTTGAAGCTTTTTAATCGACTTTACAACTATGAAAAACATGTATATCAACTAATGCCCTAGAGCCTCCTTTTATTGACTAAGGAGTCCTAGTCGGCATACAACATATACTAAAGATAAACATAAACTTATAGAATATTCTGATACAATCTATTCTATAATTACCATCTAATCTCCTTCTCCAAGTAATCCTTATCTCTTTACTCGTCTTTATCCTCTAACAATAGCAATTCTTCTAACAATTGTAATCCAGCAGCATAAACTTTTTGTACCAGCAGCAGTAACTCTAAGAATCATCTTGAAGTCTTTAAGTCCCAATAATCCTCCCCTAAACTTGTTGTTCATCATATGAATCTTCAAGTTTCTTTATTAAAAGTCTTCATCACTTATCAAGAAGATGCATTCAAACTTTTTATTGACCCTTTTGTTGCTTTACCATTAGCTTAAGTAATTGATATCATATCTCATTCCAATAATCAGCTTAAAGTTTCTTGTTTAGCATATTTGTGATTGTTATTGGTGTGAGGGGATATCTCTTTTCAACTAACATAAAGATGTGTACATTTCTAAACCTTATAAAGTGCACTCCACATGAATCAAACAACTTCCAAATAGTCACTTTGTATCCTTGTAGATTTCTCCATACATCACTCTTTATGTCTGGTTCAAACATGACTTTTAAATCACCCCACAACACTCTTTTATGTTCATCTTTAGGCCTTGTATCACCATGCTTTGTTTTGACCAACTTCCAAAGAGTCTCCAAATCTTCTCTGTCAATACCCTGAAGCATCCTAATCATAGAAGAATATCTCTAGGAACTTTCATAAGCTCTCAACAATTACTGGTGGTTTGGTAGCAAGTGGAATAGCATCAATTGCTATATCATCATCTTTGACTATCACCATATGCATTTTCAGCTCAGCTTCATTATCTTCTTCAACTTCTTCATTCTCATCAGTCTTTTACTTCTCAGACTTATCAGATTCCAGTTTATCTCCTGCTCTCTTTGCACTACTATCTTGTGCAATTTCTGTCTTCTTAGAACTGCTTTCATCCTTCTTTCTACTGATTTCTTGAGCTTCTGAATTCATAGCCACAAAAGAATTTACTCTCTTCATCTCCTTGTCAAACATCTTTTGGATTTCATCATAGCTTCTGCCCTTTAGCTAATTGTGTTTATATCCACCCATATGCTTAAGATAGACAGACATTTGATTTCTCTTTTATGCCTTAGTAGGAGGTTTATTTCTCTTTTCTTGTGCTCTTGATGCAGCAAAATGTTTTCTCCTCCTCTCCATGAATTCCATAAATAGTTTTGCCTTCTCCTAATCTGTCAACTCCTTTTGCTCTCTTGTTTAGAGTCTCATAGCTAGCAATCTATCAGCCTTCATCATAGCTTATGTATTTTCCCATGATTCAATCAAAGCTATGTTGGCTTCTTCTTCCTTTTTCCTTGCCATCTTTTCTTCTTCTATAAGTTCAGCTTGCAACTGAGCTTCAAGATTTCTTGCCATTTCTTCATCAAGAGCAACTTAATCTTTCCTTTTCAAAGGTACTTCAAGCTCAATAATTATTGCTTTGCCTTTGTCCTTAGTCTTTGAAGGTTGTGATGCTTGTTGAGATGATGTTGTTGTTCTGAATTCACTTGTCTCTTAAACTACAACCCCTCTAGCCTTCGGTCTTGTAGTTCTTGTTATAGCAGCAGTAGTAACAACTTTAGGTTTAGCTGCTTTGATTTCAATAAGAGTTTGAGCCAAAGTTAATTCATCAATAACTGTTGTTGGAGCACTGGTAGGAGTAAATTCATCAATCTTATCAGCAGTAACTCCTTCATCAGCAGTAGTAACTGGAATTGTAGGGGCATCACTATCTTTAACAGCAGTATTAACCTCTCTTTCATCAACCTTTGCACTCTGCTCTTGTTTCTCACCAACTGCCATATCCACAATCACCTCATCACCATGAAGATCATCTGAATCAAACATTTATGCATCATCATGGACCTCCATGGGTTTCATCAACCTAAAGAAAACTCTGCATCCTTATCAATGTCTTATAACTCCTCCCTTGTTTTGATGCATCTTCCTTGAAGCACCTAAACTAGCCTTTATCCTAGAGGATTCAAACCCTTCTAGGATTTTACCAAATTTCCTTAATCTTTTTAACCCTGTAGTTCTTGATTTCTTTTTCCTTTCTAACTTTTGGACCCTCTTCTTTAAACCAGCAATCTCCTTTGCTTGAGCATCCTTTGCCTTCTCTAAATCAAGAACCTATTTTTGTAAGTTGGTACACAAAATCATCAATTATGTTAGTTGCATTCTATCCTTACCACTGAGAGGGTGGATCATTGAAAGTATTCATGAACATATCATCATGGTGTGTTCATCTGAGGAACTTCAGTTTCCTTCCTCTGTTTCCTCTTAGACTGTTTCTTCTGAGGTCTAGAGGATGATGGTTGAGTAGTAATGAGTGTCTGTTGAGAATCAGTAGGAATGCCTGAATCTACACCCTCTTCTTGGTTAGCTTGAACCATCATTGTTGACACAACAGAGGTGTTACATTCTCCTAGAAAAGTCCTTTCCACTTCTCTCTTACATATGGAAAAGATTTTTATTTGTGTTTGTGAGGGGCGGGTACAGGTGGTAAAAAAAATCTTTTTGTGATGTGACATATCCCCAAGCTGTTGATTGATAAACACTTGTACAAATTATGGATACATAAAAAATTTGACCCCTCCCTCTAAGTGCTTTACCATAACATCAAAAATATACTTGGACAAATTAATTTTTTGGTTTGTGGCCAAGCATATGATTGCAGAGGCCATAGTGCTACTGAATTCGTTCCATGCAGTGGTCTTGGCACTTAGACATTGCGTAATAGTATGAATTAAAAACGTCCATTGTGGAGAAAAGAAAGCTTTATAAAAAGTAAGCCTTTGAGAAGGTTTTTCATACCCCATCATTGCCAGCTCTTCAAAGATAGTAGCAGTTGGCAAACAATCAGTACCACCTGCATCTTCTAAGTTAAGATCACTCTAATGCTTAGTCTCTGTGGATGATCACGTCTTTTTATCAACTAGGCTTGTAACTGACATTCAACCATTAACCGTTTTTGCTTTTTGCTGCTTGCCCGAGAAACTGTTCAATGAAAGATGTGTATATAGTAAGTTGACAGTTAAAGGCATAATAGGAATTTGTATTAGCATTTAGAAAATCATTAATTTCCTGAAACCATTACTTTCAGCAGGTTTTTTCAAGAAACTGCGATCATGTTGTGGGTTATCAGCCAAATTGTAGTGGTCGGACATTTTGATGGTTTTGATGATTAAATGAAATTGGAGTTTGGGTTTTATGGTTTAGAGAGTGTTGATATGATTTGAAATTGAATAAAGAATCGATATGAAACCACTGAATCGAAGTATTTTATAAAATCACCCTCAGCAGCATTTACTTGATACTGCAGCACTAATGATGCCTAACAGAAGTAAGTAACTCGGCAGCAGTAACTCAACAGCATCAATGTAAGCTTAGAGCATTAATGTATACCAGCAGTAGAAACTTTATGCTTAGCAGCATTAAGTTATATTACCAGTATTAACAGCATTAAGTTTGAGTTACCAGCATTAACTTCAATTTCTTTCCAAAAAGGACTTCTATCAATGAATTCTTCTCACAAGCTCTCTTTCTATGTTCTTTAAACTCACTGATTATCTAGTTCTTTATGGCTCACCAAATCGCGTGACTCTTTTCTGTTTTTATGCACAATCTCTTTTCAATTTGTCTCAGCTCACACATTTCTCTCTCGTTCTCTCCTTGCCTCACCATTTCACACAGTTTTATACAATTTACCATCAATTCCAATAGTTTCATACTGTCCTCCCCACTTTTAAGTGTGTAACCTCTTAAGAGAGGTAGACATTTATAAATATTTTAGATGTGTCTCCAAACCTAGTTTGAGCATTTACAACCCACCTGCCCACCCCCCAACTATGGTATCTTAGGGCACCTGGGACACTAAGAACCAATTTCTAAGTACTTGATCCATTAAGTGTTGTCAGGGATTGGGTCTTATATGTTTCTCCACTTTGCTGCTATGCTTTTGTGTGTGTAGAAGCCAGTAGTAGCAGCCCTTTACGTTCTGTCCACCAACTCCTTATGGACAGCCTCATCACCAACCTTTTTTAAGGGGACCACCAGACTGAGGTACCTTAGTGTCCCGACCTCTTTTTGACTTGCCTGATAGTTTTAATCATGACTAACAGTTTTAACTAGCAGTCTTAAGTATAACTAGATAGAGTACTATTTATGACTTGCAGTTATTATATATTCCTTAACGTTTTAAACTCTGTCTTCAATAATTCATGACAAACAAAATGCCTCCTATTCATTTCCAAAACCTAGAAACGACTAGATAAGACATGTGGAATTCATGAGGATCCTTATTTTTGCATAACCCATATGAATAAAAGTTATGAACTATTAAACCTCCCTTCAAACATTACTTCGAGAGGTCAGCATATAACAGTATATCTTATAGCAAAATTTCACATTGGTATCAACAAATTAATCCATATTGCTTGCTTTATCCGGCAAGAGTTGTAGTCCAAAACCAAGAAAAACCACAATCCAAAGCATTTTCTTGTTTAGTCGTTATTAATTTTGGACTAGCATTTTTAAAGTGTTCCTTTACCTGAAAATTCTAACCACCATGTTTGGTCCTCCACCAAATGTAAATAACTTTATCAAATTTTCTTGAAAAATCTAAGAGATAAGCCTTGTTCCAGTCATGTTGTCTTGAGCATCCACTGTCAAACAATCCTTTATCATCATTAGTTAGTGGGCATTGCCCTGTACCATAAAATCAAGGAAATTAGTTTCCTTGGGAGACCAAACCATTACTGACTGGATCTACTCGTGCATCAATGTTAGTTATGTCTTTTTTAATAGAAGTGATCCCATTATGTTTGTGGCTCTCCAAACCCCAAGTATGCTGAAGGTCTAACTGCATTACCCTTTTTGCCCTAACATCATTAACTGGTTCTGTATATGACCTATCAGTATTACCTGCTCTGGGCCTTTCAGTATGATAGTGTCTCATGGCAGTATTAACATATCTGCTAGTTAATGTTTTTTGCTTATAAAAGGGCCGTTGAGCAGTTGATTGTGCTTGTTTAGAAAAATGTGACATTTATTTTGATTCATCTTGAGAACTATCTGGTTTGGTTTATGAGAGTATTAACAGGCCTAATAGTATTAAGTGGCTGTATGAGGCCGTTTTCAACAAAAATCGCTTTGGAGTCATATTCATGCTGGTATCATAGGGTGTGTGGTTTGGCATATAGTCATAGTGTTCACCCTATTGTAATTATTTTAGATTATATTCTTTTTCTTTGATGTGATTACAGTTATCTGCACATGATTAAATCTCCCAACAACTAAAACAAGCTCTTTTTATTTCATCACAAATTACTTCCTAGTGATTGGACTTTTGTCCATTCAGTTTTCTTTGATTCCCCCTAGGAATTTAGGGATTTATACATCTTAGCATACTAACTGACTTTTTGACTTGTTTTTCCATGGATTTTTAGTGGTTGAACAAACTCTATCTTTTTATTAACAAGAAAAATAGTTTCTTTATCAACATTAAGTGGAGACTCAACAAAGCTACTTGTGTCTTCTGATACTTGTTCTTTTACCAAAGAGTCATCAGAATTTTCGTCTATTAGAATCATCTGTTTTTTTTATCTTCAAAATTGTTAGACTCTAGCGTACTTATCATTAGAACCATAACTTTTGAATTTAGGTTCTTTGAATTCATCAAGACCAGAATAAGACAAATCAATTTTTGTAGGTCCATTATAGATTAAAGGATGGGGTGGAGGAACAACATTATACCCTAAACCATTTTTACTTCTGTCAGTTATCTGACTTCCTAACAACTTGTCTAGGCTCTTTGAGGCTATTATACAAATTTCTCAATTTATATTTCAATACCTCTTTTTCTTGCTTAAACTTTTTCAAACTCAGTTTTAAGCACACTTATTTCATAGTCTTTGTAAGCAACTTCCCTTTTAAGAACTGCAACTTCTTCACTAAAAAGAACCTCATTCTTTCTATATGTGACAAGTTGTTCTTCTATAGTTGCTAAACCTCTTTTATAAGTAGCTGCTGTAAATTTAGTTTGATTAAGCTTAACAATTAAATCATCACACTATTTCTTAAGAGTTTCATAGTTTTTTAGACAAGTTTTAGTGCAAGATTTATCGTTATATACCTCAGAGTCTGAAAACGCCATTAGAGCCATGTTTGTCTGAGACTGTTCTTCTGCCATATCACTCCAGTCAAAACCTACACCATTAATGTGTGTAAACATTGGCCTTTGAGTTGATGTGGTCTTCATTGTTCCATGCTTCTTAGTGTTGTTTGATTTCTCTGAACTGAACATAATTGTTCCTTTGTTCGGTGCTCTACACTCTTGTGAGAAAAGTGTCCCATCTTGTGATTGTTGAAACACTATAATGGGATTTTTCACTTAACACAGCTGTTTTCATTAGCTTTAATGAAATTTTTCTTGCATGTCCTCTGAAGTCCTTTTTGCCCTCATTCTTAAGCAGTGGAGAGCTGCACTTCAAATCCTATTGCTTTTAGATCATCTTCATGTATTTGCTCTAAGTCCTGATATAGGAGATTAGAACCATTAGGATTCTCAACCATAAAAGCATACACAGCATTATCACTGAAGCTAGCAGTACTAACTTGTGGACTAGTAGTGTTAACATTAGGGCTAACACTACTAACTTCATATGCAGGTTTAGTAGTATTAACATCATTAGTACTACTAGTGCTTGGAGCTGTTTTAAAGGGCCAAGTTTTATCGCAACCACTATCTTGCACCAACAGATTTCTTTACACTTTGTTCAACAATTTTTTAAAGTTGTTGTTAAAATCTTCGATGCTAAGTGTTTACAATTATTAACTTATTCATCAGACTACAATATGAGTAATTCCAATCAGGAGGCTAGCTTCTCAAAAATTTTTGAATTTAAGTCCTTCTTGGAGTGATGGCTACTACACCCAATATTTCAAGCCTACTATACAATTCTTCTAGAGCCTGTAAAAGATAGAGTCACGAGACTTTGTGCTTGATGCGTGTGTGTGTGTTTTTCATATTATTGCTTTTTTTAATAGTGTTCTTCTGTGCTTTCTTAGTGCTTATTACCTCCAAATAGGTTTCGATAGTAGCAAAAATTGTTTTAGCTTCATTGTACTGATGAAAAGTAAAGTTGAGGTCATTGGAAAGAGCCATGAGTAGCAAGCTTCTAGCCTTCACATAATTCTTCTTTTTGGTCTTTTCTTCAGCAGTTACAGGTACTGACATCTTTGTAACTGAAGTACCATTCTTTTATGATGTTTGTGGTACAGATACCCATGAGTTACCATTCTCTATTGTTAGTCCCTAACTGAATGGATCTCTGTAGCCTATTAAGGATGATAGCCAAGATGTATAAATACAATTGACTATATAGAAACACTGATTATGAATACTATATGTTGATGCGGCATCTCAACACAAGTACTAAGAAAAACAATGTAGAACTGAATAAGAACTTCTATTAATCTGCTTTGAATGAATACAGATTACTAACTAATTAGATATGATTTTGCTGTGAGATATCTTGAGGTCGTATATCTAACTATGCCAATAGGAATCCTTTTATAGAACAAGGATAAATCCTAACTGACTTACAAATGTCACCATTCATTATGCTTGTTTCTAAATTATCTCAAAAACCACATATTCATAAATGTGTTACTAACTAATTTTCTACTAACAGTACTAACTATTTGATCAGTACTTACATTTTGTTTTGTCAGTACTAACTTAACTATCAGTACTAAACTATTTGTACTGTTCGGTACTAAGTTAGGAAAGTGACATAAATCCTAACATTCATCCCTGTATACATGAAATGTTGAAATCTTTTAACTTCATGTTTCTTTAATTTCTTTAACACATTAGACGGATGTATCACGTCAAACACTCATACCATTTCTTGATCTTTTAAACTCTATCTTCTTTAGCAAGCAACTCTGTTTCCAGCAACACAAACAACATCTTTTCGCAACAATCCAAACTAAGTTGGATTTATAGTTTTTAGCAAACTACCAGCCTTTAACGATTTGATGTTACTATAACGCAGGTAGGCGTTTGCTTGGTGATAGTTAACTTTATTTTTAAAAACATGGTGAGTTAATTACCATACAGTTTTTGGTAAAAAACTTGTGTCTAACCATCAACGGAATTTGATTTGTCTTTACCAAATACCGTTTGCTTTTGGATATCCAAAGCTTAATTGCCTAAACATGGTGCATTGATAAACATATAGTTTTTAGCAAACTATCAGCTATTAACAAATTTGATTAGTCTTTACCATGAACTGTTTGATCATGGGACTAGCCAACTCTTAACCATGAAGCAATGTGAGTTGAGAACCTACAATTTTTTGGTAATTAGTCTACCATATTACGATTGGATAAGTCTTTACACAAGCGTTTTTTGATTTATGGGACTTAGCCAGTTCTTTATGCCTGTTTAAAGCATGGTGAATTAATGACTCATTTGTTTGTTGTTGTTGGTTAGCAACACTCAAACCCTCCAATTTCCCATCAATTCTTGTCTTAGGTTCTAACTCTGCAAGTATCTTCTTGATAAGCTTGATCAACTACAATGCCCATTGTACTGTTTTTATTCAGAATCTAACTTCAATTTCAGCATTTGCACAGTACATTCTTTTCTCAAAAGGATACCTTCTTTTCTACCAGCATGTGATTGATAATCCTGTTTCAGTCACTAAGGAATTGTACTCAAGAAGAACCATTGTAGCTGTCCAACTCACAATGTTCCTGTCTCCTGCTAGTTGAATTCCATAACTCATCTTTCATTCATTCTGGATTGAACATAACCATCAGATCTCCCAAAGTGTGGTGCGCTCTGTCAAAACCGCTTCAGGTATCTCATTGAAAATTCTTGTCCATTACGAGTTGATACACAGCATTTCAAATATTCTCTAATTAAATATGGAAAATGCCTCTCATCAACAGTGCTAAAATATCTTTTGTGTCCTTTGCTTCTTCTCACCACATTTTGATTTACTACTCTTCATGGTGTTTAGCTTGATCAGTCTGTGGTTTAGTTCCAAGACATTATTGTCTTCCATTCTTTGAATAGGGTATTTTTTGTCAAGTATTCTCATATACACCTTTTTTTTCCTCATCTGGGAGTATCGTTAGTGTATCTCAAGCTCATCATTCTCTTTGTCACTATCATCTTCAGAAGTGTTTTGAATATATCTTCTTTTCCTTGACTTCATCTTCTTCCTAGTACCAAGTTTTCTTTTTCTAGTACTTTCTTCTTCTTTACTTTCTTCATGAACTTCTTCTTTACTTTCCTCCTTGAGTACTTCACTTTTAGAGGAATCAACTCCTTTTTCATTCATCCTTTTGATCAATCTTTCATCTTCAGCAGATCCAATAGAGATGAAATCTTCATCAGACCTCTTAATCTTCTCATACAAAGCTTATACTTCCTCAAACTTCTTGATTTTCAATTCAGCATGCTTGAAGTTTCCTACATGCTTTAAGTAGGTCATCATTGGATTTCTGAGTTGATTCTTGGTTGGTGGTTTGTTCCTGATAGCTGCTGATCTCTGTTGAGCAAGGAATCTTCTTTGAGCAGCAATTGTGTCATGAAGGAACTTTGCCCTTTCTTTAATTGTAAATTGCTCTCTTTCTTGTTCTTGAAGCTTTTCAGCAAGGAGTCTATCTGCCTCAATCCTTGCCTTTATATCATCAAAGTTTCTTATAAGAGCTTCATTGGCAGCTTTTTCTTCAGCTATTCTTTTCGTTTCCTTCTTCACATCCCACTTCTTATTGTATTTTCCTAAGCCAACTCTTCATCACTTTCAAGCGTGCTTCAAACTTCTTCTCAGCTTGAGGCGAATACCTTCAGATTCCACATTTCAGATCATCCTCCTCTTCAATTTTTCTTCTTTCCTTTATCTTTTGGATCAATCTTTGGAAGAGGCTTTAGTGTTAGAAGTGATCTTGTAGAGGTAGGTCTAGGTCTGTCAGCTTCTTCAATATCTTTCAACTCTACACCTTTCTCCTTTTCTTTAGAAACAGCTTTGGCTTGACTCATGTTAAGAAGAACCTTAGCTATTGTTTCATCATCTCCAAAGACTGTAGAAGTATGTGTTTGAGTAGGTGTTTGAGTGGCTTGTGCGTAGCATTTCTTCTCAGTATGAATCTTCAGTACCTTCTCTTTGTCGTCATAAGACTTTCATTTTCTCTTCGAGTACCTTCATTTATGTTCTTCATTATCCTTCATTGTGCCTTCCGTACCTTCAATATGCTCTTCAGCTACCTATTTATTGTTCATCAGTATCAAATTTTGGTCCGTCATGTACTAAACTATTGGTCTGTCTAGTACTAACTTTGTCTCATTGTCGGTTATTACCACTACATTGTCGGTGCTAACTACCTCCTTGTCAGTAACTAAGTTACATCTTGTAGTACTAAGTCTAATCTTATCAATCTCCTTTTCTTCATCCACCATTTCTCTTGTCCTCCCCTCATCCTGAGCATTCTCTGTCTCCATATGATCAACTGAATCTTTAGGAATTGTATCAAACAGAGGATCTCTTTGAACTGATGATTCACCTTTAGCAACCTTCCTAACCATTGTTTTGATACAGTCTCTCTGTGCCCCATGTGTCCTTTGAGAAGCTCTTGCTTGGGAATCTTTGCTTCAATGAGACACTTTTCAGCCATGCTCTATGATGTTTGATGACAGGTTTAGCTTGTTTCTTGAGCTTTGTGATCTGAGCCTTCAAGAGTTGTATTTCCTTGGCTTGATCTAAAACTTGTGCACATAAAGAGAGACAAAGATCTTAGACACTTTGGAGTGTCATGTCACCCTGTATTCTGCTTGAAGGGATTATCACTGGATGAATGACCTCCCAAGATTCTCCCTGAAAGTTTCTGGAATAGAATCAGGAATAATAGGAGTGGGCGTGTGAAGGTCTTGGGGGGGATAGGTCAGTTGTTACTCAATAGGTAACCTCACTAGGTTTGAGCAGGAGAAAGAATTAGTTTGTGGACTATTAGGTTCTTTAATAATGGGAGCAGGAGAGGAGTGTTAGGTGTTGGTTCATAATGGTCTTTCTTAAGGATAGCACCTCATCCTGAGGTGGTCTGTTTTTTTTTATACCAAATTAGTAGCAATACAAAGGGTTACTTTCCCTTAAAATTGCTTACCCTTGTCATAACCATGAAAGAAAAGACTTTACTAGTTAAAGTATTTATAGGAAAATGATCTAAAGGTTACAGAACATTAGCTAGTTGTATATTACAATGATAGATATAAATCGTGGGCACCCCATAGATTACAAACTTTTTCTTAGAGCTAGATGTCTAAGCATACCATCAAAAATTAATTTGTAGAAAAATAATACTTTTGATTTTTTAAAAAGATGTTTAAGCAGATGATAGCAGTGGCAATGTTAGTAGGAAATTTGATCCCAAGGAGGTGCTTTTTGAGCTAAGACAATTGATTCATGGTATGAAATAAAATCCTCAATTGGGGTGTGAAAACAAAGCTTTGTTTAAATGTTACATGTGTTAAATCCCCATCCATACCCCATTAGCCTGTATAGCAATCAAATATAGCCTGACGATTAGGTAAAGAGTATAGCCCATATCTAGCATCATCAAAGAAGTATCACTTCTTATTGTGATGCCTCAGACGATAGACACAGACTTGCCAAGCTACATTTTGGCAGTTAAGGTGCCTTAACATTGTTGATTGTTTTGGACTTTGCAGACGTCATAAAATTGTTCAACAAAGTAAGTGATACAACAGGACTTATCAGTGAGAGCCTGATGAATTTGAAATCTCGCTTAAGGAAAATCAATAATCTCGTTGGATAACTCTGCATTCCCTTTAGTCTTTTCCAAATATGCAACCATGTTGTGCTTCGGACAGGAATCTAGAACAGCCATTGTTCTTGAAAGAGAGATCGTCTGTGAAGAGAGTTTAGGGATGGTAAATCGCGAATGTAGTTAAAGAGAGAGTATGCGTACGAAAATGCGCAATTGAAATGTGGTTCTTTATATAGTTTAGGAGACCTATTTTCATAGAAAAACCGTTTCAATTTACACTTTGTACCCTTGGCGGTATTTTTCTTCAACTGTCTTCTATAGCGCTGTGTGTGTGTACTTCTTGCACAGCAGGTACTAACTTTGCATGGCTTTATGGGGGGTACTAACTTTGTCCAATCCAAAGATTACTAGATGAACAAAGTAGGGTATAGGAATGTGCTTCAGTTCCAATCAGTAACTCTCTCCTCAATGACCCTATAACCTCTATACAACCTCTGGAATGTAATACCTATGGGTAACATGTTTCTTCTTACAAACTATACTATCACAACATATAATGCCGCACCTTACCAATGAGCTTATGATTTATCATCCCAATAGTAACAAACAAGATGAACCTGCTAACATCAAAAAGCCTTGTTGAGGTTAAATAGCTACATTGTCATTTAGTGTGGATTTTTGTGCACGCTGAATGAGTTTCTTTCATAGAGCATCTCTTATGAAATTGGTGCCTAATAGCTATGTGCTTTGTTTTGGAATGATTTACTTGGATTCTTTACAATGTCAAATGTGTGTGGCTTTTTCATTATCAATATAGATCTTTGTGTTCCTGAAGTTGAACCCATAGTCTAACATTTGATTTTGAATTCACAAAAACTTGCCCAAAAAGCTTTTGCGGTTGCTCGCAACCATACTCGGCCTTCTTGTAGTATCTGTAGTAGAAGTAGCCACAATGGTCTGCTTTTTGCATTGCCAAGAAATGAGTCTCCTGCCAAGAAATTGACAACCTCCTGTTGTGGATTTCCTGTCAAGATTTGCTCCAGCATAGTCACTATCTGAGTAGGATTCCAGGTCAAATGAAGACACTCTAGGATACCAAAGACCCAGTTTGGGTTTGCCCTTTAGGTACCTAAAAATTCTCTTGACAGCACTTAGATGGGAAGTCTTTGGAGTGACCTGAAACCTAGAACAAGCACAAACTGCAAACATAATGTCAGGTCTAGAAGCAGTCAAGTACATTAAAGAGCCAATCATGGACCTATAGAGATGGACATCCACATCACTGGCTTCCTCATCCTTGACTAAAGGCTTCTGAGTCTCAATTGGTGTACTAGCAGTCTTTACATTTGCAAAGTCAAACTTCTTCAGGATTTCTGCAACATACTTATCCTGACTAATAAAGATACCATCTTCCTTCTGTTTGACTTGTAATCCAAGAAAGAAAGTGAGCTCTCCCATTGAACTCATCTGAAATCTACTCTTCATTAATGCCTCAAACTCATCACACCAAGATTTCTTTGTAGACCCAAAGATGATATCATCCACATAGACTTGAACAAGTATGATATCATTTTTGTCCTTCTTTAGGAAGAGAGTTTTGTCAATTGTTCCTCTTCTGTATCCATTCTTCAACAAGAAAGTAGATAAAGTAGCATACCAGGCTCTGGGAGCTTGATGTAGCCCATAGAGAGCTTTTACAACCTTGTATACTTTCTGAGGATATTTAGGATCTAGAAAACCTGGTGGTTGAGACACATATACCTCCTCATCAATTTTGCCATAAAGGAAGGCACTTTTCACATCCATTTGATAGACTATAAAGCCCATGTAAGAGGCAAAGGCTAAAAAGATCCTAATGGCTTCAATCCTGGCCACAGGAGCAAAAACCTCATCATAGTCTATACCTTCCTCTTGCCTATGTCCCTGAGCAACTAACCTTGCTTTATTTCTGACAACAACTCCTCTCTCATCCTTCTTGCATAGCATCAACCCAACTTTCATCTTCAAGTGCTTCTGAAATCTTCTTGGGTTCATTTTGAGATAGAAAACAAGCAAATAAACAATGCTGGAAGTCCTTATGATTATTTCTCCTTTGCTTTTGAACATAGCTAACAAAAGCATGGGCTCTAGAACTTTTATTCACTTTGCTTCTTGTTTGAGCTGCTGAGTTTGGATCTCCTAGAATAAGAGCTGAAGGATGAGAAGAGATGATCCTTAATGTGGGAATAGGACTAACATTCATAATAGGTTCTAAGTTTGTAAAGTCAGCCACTGCACCCTCATCATCATAAGATGAATGAGTAAAAATACCATCTGTAGAATTTTGATAAATATCCTCAAGTAGAGGTATTTTTGAATCATCTTGTTCAGGATTGGTTGGATCAGAGAGAAATAGTCCATCATGAGGACTGGCAGTACTAACTGGTGTGCTAATAGTATTAACTAGGTTAGTACTGCTAGCTTTAGCTGGTGTGCTAACAGTACTAAAAATGTTAGTACTGCTAGCCTTAGCAGCTCCTTCTTGTATAATCAAGTTCTCAGTTTCTTGTGCAAACTCCTTTTTGAGAGCTTCAGCTTCCTCATTAGCCTCATTTTCTTG
>BQNB010109385.1:0-22764 GCA_026074375.1 Tanacetum coccineum
GATTTGAGGTCTTATTACATTTTGGGGACAATTGTTATAAACCAGAATCTTTATTTATATTGTTGAACAATTTGAAGCCATGGTCTTATGTAACAAACAAGTATTTTGTTAATCCAATGTATCTTTTTCAAACGACACGTTTAGTAGTCGTTCTCAGATCTTGTGCTATTGATCCGTAAATGTAACGCCCTCGGATATTCAACATTCCGCTGCGTACTCAGATTTGAGAGTGTTACATGACTAGTTTACCCACACATATATCTCATGTATTAAATGAAAATTAAATTCCAGAAGATTGAATTCCAATCTAGAAAGTTAAACAAGCTCTAACGTTAAACTTCTATTTCCAAAAAATTGATTCACAAATCAAATTGCATAGCCATACACTAACAGTTGGGTTAAAACCCAAATAAGAATTGAGATCATCTAATATTACATTTTTTAAATAAAATTAGGGCCCACATGCTTCTACACTTTTATAATTTTGCCTAACATGATAGGTCATGTTTATATGAACATTAGAGCAAACGGTGTAATGGCGAGAGCCCCTCACCGTGGCTGAGGTGGCACCTCGCTGTGGCTCGCCGGGCTTCGCCGCCACACCGGGCCCCCTCTTCGCCGAGCTCTTCGTCACAAAACGAATCAATAGTTCCGTTGCAAAAAGTGGCCCCCCATCCAAACTATCCGTTGGAAACGGATATATTAAAAAAACTTTTTTTTATTAAAATTAATTTTTAAAATCTATATATATCCAACACTTTTATCATTTTAAACACACACAAATACATTCAATCTACAATTCTTTCTACCTACAATAAAAAAAATGTCTCGAATCCCAAATGACGGGTTTCCTAATCTCAACTTCTCGCAGCTCCTTGGCACAACTAACTCGAATCAATCGTCATCCTCGAACCCGTCGACGCCATCTTCACAAAACTCTATCGGAAGCTCCTCCCAATTCCCATCCGGCCAATTCCCTTATGCTTCACAATACTTTCCCCAAATGACACCCGAACAAATCTACTTTCAACAACAACAAGCGTTTCAACAAGCGCAACTCAACACACAATTTCAAAATTTCCAAACCCAAAATGTCCCCGAAACACAATTCAAGGTACCACAACCACAACCACCACCAAAAGAAACCCGTCGAAAAGGAAAACGAATGGCAAAAAAATCATCCATCCCCGCGGTTGATTTGTCCGCGGACGACGACAACATTGAAGACGAAGAAGATGTTGTGATGACGACGACAGCTCCGACTCAAACTTCTGTGCGTTGGACACGTGACGAGGAGAAGTTATTGTGCGAGGTTTGGGTCGGAGTTTCCGAGAACAATGATATCGAGAATGACCGAAACGAATAATGCTTTTGGGGGCAGATTCATGACGATTTCAACAAAAGTACCAATGGCGTTTATCATACCAAGAATATGATAACAGGGAAATGGAATCGGATGCACCCCGATTGTCAAAAGTTTCACGCTATTTACAATGGAATAACTCGTATTGTATTTTTATTTTCCGTATTTGTAATTTTTATTTTATGAAATGAATTTTAATTTGTGTGAAAAATAGAAAATAAAATAAAATTGTGAGTGGGTGAGGCCCAAATGAAAAAGAGAGAGAAATGTCATGAGTGAAGGGTTTTTTTTGTGAGTGTTGTGTTGAAATGAGGTGGCGCTGAAGTGACAGCAGTGGGACCCAAATGAAGAGGTAAAACCTCTTCGGTGCACCCTTTACTCTAACAAACAACATGATCTGTGGTAAAGGATTTTGTAGCCGGATAGGTTTAAAAAAAAAATCCCAAAATTTTCCCACTCTCCTATTTCACTCCCCTTACAAACCCATAACCAAACACACACACACACACACACACACTTCATTTCTCACGATTGATGCCGACTCTTTGCCTGAACCAAAGAAGACAATTATAAAAAACAAACAAGCACAAATAATGGCGAAATATCATTTATTTCCGTAGTTTATTTTTATTTTCGTATTGTATTTTTATTTTCCGTATTTGTAATTTTTATTTTATGAAATGAATTTTAATTTGTGTGAAAAAATGAAAAATAAAATAAAATTTGTGAGTGGGTGAGGCCCAATGAAAAGGATAAATGAAATGTCATGAGTGAACGGGTGTTTTTTTGTAATTTTTTTTCTTATTTTGTGCTGAGCAATTTTTTATTTTATTTTTTATTTTGTGCTATAGTTTCTTTTTTTTATATGGGCTTATGTGTTTGGTCTCATGTGTTTAGTCTCTCATGTCGTGGATATTTTTTGATATGAATAAATAAGTACTTTTGTAATATTGTTTCCTGTTTTGTGCCGAGCAATTTTTTTTCAAGTTGCCTAGTTAAAGGAAAAAAAAACCAAAAAAAAAAGTCATATGGGCTGGCCCAAAGTGAGAGCCCAATGGGCCGGTACTATAGCAACTACGTAAAAAAAAAGTCCAATGAGTCGGCTCAAAGTGGGAGCCCAATGGACCGGTACTGTAGCAACTACGTCCAAACGACGTAGTTTTATTTCAAATATAGTATATATCAAGCATGATTACCCGCGCGTTGCTGCGGGTCGTTAATTTTTTTCGCGTAGGTGCGAGGCATTATTATTTTTTATTTTTTTTATTTTGTGTGGTTTTATTTTTTCGTCCTCATGTTTAATAGTTTGTTTTTTTTTCTTATATGGGCTTATGTGTGGGGCTTATGTTTAAAGGTTTCTTTTTTTGGCTATACGGGTTTTTTTTTAATATAATTTTATGGGAACATGGCGTTTTTTTATTGTATTCTGTGTGGGTTTATTTTTTCGGTCTCATGTTTAATAGTTTGTTTTTTTATATATGGGCTTATGTGTTGGGTCTCATGTCGCGGGTATTTTTTTATCTTAATAAGTCAATATTTTTGTAATTTTTTTTCCTATTTTGTGTCGAGCGGTTTTTTTTACATTGCCTACAAAAAAAAAAAACCAAATGGGTTGGCCCAAATTGGGAGCCCAAAGGGCCGAGCACTGTAGCGTGTGGAACAAAACTACGTCGTTTTATTCTACGCGAGACATTATTTTTTTTATTTTGTGCGGTTTTATTTTTTCGGCCTCATGTTTAATAGTTTGTTTTTTTTTCTTATATGGGCTTATGTGTGGGGCTTATGTTTAAAGGTTTCTTTTTTTGGCTATACGGGTTTTTTTTTAATATAATTTTATGGGAACATGGGCTTTAAATGAGAATCGCGCGTTACTGCAGGGCGTTTTTTAATTGTATTTTGTGCGGGTTTATTTTTTCGGTCTCATGTTTAATAGTGCGGGTTAATTTTTGCGTTAAAATTTTATTTTTTTCGTTTTTTATTTTTTATTGTGGGGTTTTTATTGTTTTTCGGTTCATGGTTAATAGTTGTTTTTTTTATATGGGTTATTGTGTGGTGGCCTTATGTGCGAGTATTTTCTTTTATCTGAAATATAAGTCAATATTTTGTAGTTCTTTTTTTCTATTTTATGCCGGAAGCGGTTTTTTCTTTACTTGCTACAAAAAATAAAAAAAAAAAAAAAAAAAAAAAGCAATGGAGGCCCATATTGGGAGCCATTGGCCGGACACTGTAAGCCATCACACTGCCAAAACGGCAGCGTTTTATTCCCATTATAGTATATATATATAATGAGTTTGAAACATCGTAAAAAGCTTAAAATAATTATGACAACGTTCCTAGAATATTATATATTAACAAAGATTAAAGTTTAAAAATTCATAATCAAGCATGTTAGCAACCTTATAGTAACATATAAGTATTTATAGGTATGATCTACTAGTAAGACTAAAACTATATTAAACAATGATAACGTACCCATAAAATCTTCACATATAAATAAAGTATGTTTCAAGCGCCATCACCAATTTAAGTTATATGTATACGTTAATTTATTTCTAGTTACGATGTATTTATGTAAACCACTTTACAGATTTAATTAATCCTTACCATATTATTACGTGTGTCATATGAAATGTGAAATTTAACGTAGTATAAAACACAAGGTTGTCAAAAATCGCGAGTTTTACAGTATGATCGTTTCGATCTTATCGTGTCCAACCTGATAAAAATCGTGTAGGATCGGTGTAGGATTGCACAGAGGGTTGGATCGCAAGTAGGATCGTAAACTCGCTCGTAAGATCGTTGGATCGCGTGTGTACGTTACGGTTTACCAAATTACCGAAGTTACTAACATATTGACCTTACATACTTACTAGCCCATTTATTTTTTTAGGACCCCAAAAAAGGAACAATACCGAGGTCCGCTGGATCTCAGTAACAAAGTATTGACCGTTTCATTCCGAAGATTTTCTAATCCAATAAACCTAATTATATACTATACCCCAAATTTAAAATTACATGAAACAAATTAGGGTTTTTCTTCTAATGTTCTAGTTACTTTAAGCACAAAATTGCTTACAGGTAATTGTTGTTTTTTCTTTTACGTTTCATAGTTTTAACTTTTAAATTAACCTGTTAAGTTTTAATTATGGATAGCTTTTAATTGCTAGTGATATAATGACGTACTTTTGTTTTGAGACGTTTATTACGCATGTTATGTAATTTTATTCCGCTAAATCGTGAATGTGATGATTAAAACTTGATTTTTTTGTGTTTTACTTTTACTTTGGTATTTTAAATTTGAACTTTGACATTTTCAAGAGGATATTATATAAATTATATCTGTTGATGAGCTAGAAAATAAAATAGTTTGACTCGTTTATCGTTGCTTACAGAACATGGATAAATTGGTAGGATCTTACGATTTCGATCTTGCAAAGACAAAAACGATCCCAGGTAGGATCGCGATCTTTGACAGCCTTGATAAAACATCTTAAAACTTTTACCTTTCACTTCAATCATGGTGGTTTCTTTTTTATGCTTAAGTGTCACTAAAAAGGATTTAAATTTGTAACTTCTTTATAATTTAATGTATTTTTTGAATGACGTAAAAAATTAAAAAAATTTAAAAATACTTATGCATAGTAAAGAAAAAGTTTATAAAACAAGAAAAATATGTAATTTTGTAAATATGATATGATCATTAATTTTTAGATGGTGATATAATGCTTAAAAATTTTAAATGTCAAGATGCCCTTACATGAAGGACGTACGAGGCAGATGTATAGTTGGATCTCATCGGACGGACAACAATTAAAAAGAAGGCTAAGAAAAAAAGTGAGACGTTGGATAAAATGAAATAATTGCTAGATCTTGGCTCGTAAATTTAGCTCAGCGAAAGTGTCGGTATTTGAAGAAAAAAACAAACCTTGTTTTTATTCGGTCAGCGTTCAGTCTTTGACTTCAAAAATACTGCTCAATTTTTATAAGGCTGGATGGAGTGGTATGCTACCACTCATCTTACATGTTATCGTCACATCAACTTTTCCATCTCTAACCGTATAACTTACCTTTCACCATTAATAAAAACTCATCTATAAACTAAACTCACATTTTATTAAAATACTCATTTTATATAAAATATACTCACCCACACACACTCACAAACCAAATAAAATATAATATAAACACTCCCACTAACATAACTCAACTTTGGTGAATGTAGAATACATGTATTATCTAATCTCACAATTTAATGACAAAGAACTAGAGAGAGAAAGTGGAATCATGAACACTTTTAGAGAGAGAAAGAAAGAGAGAATATTAGCTTATGTGAAAAATGAGAAAGTGAACCAACCAACACCCTCTCCAAGCTATGATGTGGCCGGCCATGAGCTCTATTATGGGCTTTCCATGAGCCTTGGGCCTTTATACCTTACTAAGGTTCCAAAAATTATATTAGACCTACGAGCTACGTATTTTAAGTATGACTGAGTCTTTTCTCGATTCCTAACAATATCCCCTTAAGGGAGGTCACATCCTTTTACAAAAATCTTAAGCCTAACATTCTATGAATGCCTTCGTCTTTGCTCGTGGTCTTGAATCTTTATCTTTCAACTTATGATATGTGTAGTACTTTTTGACTTTAGGGGCTTGAGATTGTTCTTTAGCATTGACTTGTATGTGATCTTGAACTGCTTGAGATCATAAACCAAGCATAATTCTTCTTCATCTTCTTGTGATCTTTTTGCATCTTGTTATTAATTGTGGACTTTCAGACGACTATGCTCATACTTTTTTTGTTTTTGAATAGGCTTGTGTAGCATCTTCTTAAAAATTTTTAAACTTTAAACACTTCGTCACTTCATGGAGAAGGTTGTGTATCACATAGTAGCGGAAATTTCTTGAATTTTTAACTTTAAAATTCGTCACATTCAAAAGGTCGTACGATTATCAGGAGTAGCGGAAGTCTTTTAAAACATGTCTTGAGCTTTCAATGATGTCTTTTACATATGTTGGATCGAGTATGAGCATGTGGCTATGAATCTTGACTTGTCTTGAACCAGCTGCTGCCACCATCGGGATTACCTGCATGAATGGGTTAGTGATAAACAACATGTATGGACGAAAGTGTCTTTGTCACTTCGTCGAATACGGTTGCAATAACCACGGTTCCCCGTTGATCAGTATAAATACTGCATGTGATCAGGTAGAATTCCGAAGAATCTCCTTGACAGGGTTTCACAGCTGCACTAGCCGTTCTCATTACCGGTGCGTCTCAAAGCAGACAACACGGTATGAGTGTAACGTAAGACAAAGTCTCACCGAATTAGAAAATAAAAATTGATTTGAAAATCAATCGCAATTCATAGGTCTGGAACGAATACTATATATTAGTGTCACAAGTTCGATCCATATAGGATCTCACGAGTCACCTACTGCAGAGCTTGTTTGATGTTGGCTCTGGAAGGATTTCCATTGTCATTGTGAATACTTTAGTATCACTCTGATGTTCTGGCAATATCACAAGGATAATGCATATGACTCTTAAGATATTACTTGTTTTTTACAGTGTTTTAGTGGTGTTAGCAATCAAATTATATTGGAATTAGTGCCCTAGTGAATTTTATTGGATGATCTCTTTTGACTCTAAACTCGATAGTGCACTTTTAGTTTTAGTAATCGAAGGCTGGAGCGGACTACCACCTTTTCAATACCAACTAACTCGGAGTGAGAAAGTCGATAGAAATGAGTGTAATCTCCGTAAGAAATGAAACAAGAGTCTTTTGAGAGACCTTGAGTGGTTGGGGATGGTTGTGCATCACATCATTGGGTCCATGCGACTATCTTCAATACCAGACAACATCTTAGGTGTTTCTGATAGCATATGAATTGACCCGGTTTCTGCCTAAGTGTAAGGAGGGCTTCTTTCTTTTCACCCTTTGTTAGATATTAGAAAAAGACTCAGTCACCCCGTGTATGTTACCATTTACTATAGCTCGTAGTTTAACATTTAATGTATAATGTTCGGTAAATGGGCCGGGTTATAAAGCCCAACGTGTAAGCCCATACCATAGCCTAAGGGCTGATTTTGTACACACCTATATAAGCCTCTTCCATCTTATGGAAGAGGTGGTTAGTCATTTTTATACACACACACTTTCTCTCTTTAGAGGAGTGTGCATTTTCTTTGTTTCTCTCTCTAGCATTCGACTAATCCACTAACCATTCGATTGTGTGATGATATCCTGATGTGTTTCAAAAGCTTTAAATTTATAAGACTGAAAATACCGGACAATTATATGGAAACACACGGGTAAAAGTATAACCCACGTATGCAGTATAATCTTTTTAGGTAAGACCAGGTCGTCCATTGGGATTAGTGTGTAGTGTTCGATAATCAGAAAGTAAATAGACTTTATAATTTTGAAAAATAACTTTAGTTATATCAATGATAATAAATCATGAACTATCGGTTAGTATGAATATTTTATACAGTGTTGGAAATGATTTACTTGAGACGAGGACTTTAATTTATAAAATTTGATTTCTCGTCAGAAAAGTTTTTACGAATTGAATTGATTAACTTAAGACTTTTATTTTGTTAACTCGACCAATGTCGTCACTCACATTAATCTAGTATTTTTTTTTTCAAAGGATTATTTATTTGTCAATTTACGAAAGTGGATTTTTCAGCACAGGCGTTAAGACATGACAAATTTTTATAAAACCACTAGATCATAACGGATCTTGTCGACCTTATACCGATATGATTATGATATCTAAGTTGATAGCAAAAATAGATAAGATACGATATTAACAGGTTAGCTACATTAAGCTTTAAGATTAAACGTCAAGATCATACCAAAATGTATTAATTTGGGCGTTATCAATCCATCCACACTTAGCGTATTGCTTGCCCTAAGCAATGGAAGCCAAAAAAAAAAAATCTTTTGGTGACGTGTGAGAAAATTTTGATTTTTTAGGAGTTTGCATATTAGATAACTTTTCAGGCATAGGACATATAACATAGCACGATCACATAAGGATAGTGTTTGATTTTTATTCACGTCAACCACTCAGATAGGGTTTAATTTGTTTTTGTGAAGAAACACTCAATTTTGCAAAAAAAAAAAATATTCTAGTCAGCTACATAAGGCTTGTGACTTAACACATAAACATGACGTAAGTGGGTGGAACCTTGGGTACTAGAGAGGAATTCAATCTTCATGACACTAACTTAAGCCTTTATTTCTTTTGATACTATTATAACTCATATAAGAACTTTTTTACTTCATGATTAACAACTAAGGCTCTAGCACATGATTTCTTAATTCAACTTTTAAGATATGTCAGCAAACTAGCATTTAAAAGGAGCGCTTGCGAGAATAAGAACTTTGCGAGATACATTTCATGTGATAGGTTTCGGTCTAGTAAATGATGATTAAGCACAAGTTCTAGAGCTTCTAAATTACCGGCTCTCAAAATATAATTTTCTAAAACCATTTTACCAATGTTCCAAAAAAAGGTGAACTAAGACATACGTACACATAGTTAATGACGAATAGACACATTTGGACTGCAATTAAATCCCTTAACTTGACAAGCTAAAGGGCATCAATTATCTTAGGTACCAAAGGTGGATACCCGAATATTTTTAAGGCTTAGATTTCTCACAATTTAGTGGACTGGGGTGTGCTAGCTATAATGTCAATCCGGTTAGATTTGCCTTACTAAGAGCATTTTTTAATTTCAAAACATATAATAAAATATTAGTTAGAAAATTTTTAATAGAGCAAACATAGAGGATATGATTAATTTTTCCTATTTGGCTCCCCTCCACACTTAAGTTGAACATTGCCTCATGTGATACTGATAATTAGAGAATAATAATAAGGAAAATTAAAGGAAAACGGTACTTCTCAGGCATAATGAAATGTAATAGCTATAGGGTAATCTTGAGATAAGTCGGTAATTTTCCACATCTTTTAAGCTAGAGTACCTGCTTAAGAGTAAACAAAAGCACACAAAGAGAAAATATTTTTGTTGATTTTTTTAGATAAAAGATATTAGTAGAGGAATGGAGGAGGAACTCCTCCACACTTAAGTGAAAGCACGGGTTGCCTCCCGAGAAGCGCTTAATTTTTAAGAGAGTCGTTAGCTAGACTCGTATTTCGGGGGTCATTTGTTTAGGAAAAAGGGAGTGACTGTTTCCCTTGGGTCATTATCTTCTTCGTGATATAGTTTGAGTCGGTGACCATTGACTATGAACGTCTTTCCATCTTTTCCATAAAGTTCAACATATCCGGATGGATATTGATGTTTCACTACATAAGGTCCCAACCATCGAGATCTAAGTTTCGGTTGTTTAAACTTGTACTTTGAGTGAAAAAGTAGGACTTTATTTCCTTGCTTGAATTCCTTTCTCATTCGTAATTTTTTGTCATGCCAGACTTTGGTTCTTTCCTTGTATAGACGAGAGTTTTCATATGCTTGGTATCTAAGTTCGTCTAACTCGTGCAATTGGAACATTCTTTTCTCACCAGCAGCGATTAAATCTGGGTTACAATTCTTCAGTGCCCAGTATGCACGGTGTTCAATTTCAAATGGTAAATGGCAGTTCTTTCCATATATTACGTTTGTTTATGGTGTATTCATGGTAACGATAGGTGTTTTTGTAGGATGGTGGAAAGCCATAGAGCATCATCAAGTTTTCTTGACCAAATAGCAGGATTGTCTTTAACAGTTTTTTCAAGAATTCTTTTAAGAGCCCTGTTCGTCTGTTTTTAACTTGACCACTAGTTTGAGGGTGATAAGATGTAGAGAAACGGTGGTTAACTCCATATCTTTTTTATGGTTTTTTCCATTAAGTTGTTACGAGTGAGTACCTCGATTGCTAATTAGAGGCTTTTGGGCATACCGAAACGACAGAAATAGTCTCTTCAGAAAGGTGATACTACTTACGGCGCCGTTAGTTGGTAAAGCTTGAGCTTCGGCCCATTTAGATACGTAATCTACGACGACTAGAATGTATTCAAACTTATATGATTTCGGGAACGGTCCCATAAAGTCGATACCTCATATGTCAAAAAATTTACATACTTAAATGTTGTTCAAGGGCATCTCATCACGTTTTGATATATTTCCTGTCTTTTGGCATGCTTCACATAAGCGAACTAGAGTATGAACTTCTTTGATGATTGTTGGCCAGTAAAATCCTGAATCAAGGACTTTATTTAGCAGTTATGTTGGTTCCATAATGTCCACCTGTTGGTCCGTGGTGACATTTATCTAAAATGGTTCGGGTTTCTGGTCCAGATATACAACGTCTGATCATACCATCGAAACATACTTTGAAAAGGTAAGGTTCCTCCCAAAAGTAGTGTTTGAGGTCAGAGAAAAATTTATTCTTTTGTTGATATGTCATCCCTTTTGGTATAATATTACCGACTAGGTGTTGATTTCCATAAGAGTTTCTCCGGGAAAGTTATCATCTACTTCACTATCATCGCTTGTTTCATCATTTTCGATTCGAGATAAGTGATCGGCTGCAACATTTTCTGTTCCTTTTCTGTCTTTGATTTCTATGTCAAATTCTTGCAGAAGTAAAATCCATCGAATAATGCGTGGCTTAACATCTTGCTTTTTAAATAAGTGCTTTAAAGCTGAATGATCAGCGTGAACAATAGTTTTTGAGAGAAAAAGATAGGATCTGAATTTGTCAAATGCAAAAACTACAGCCATAAGTTCTTTTTCGGTTATAATGTATTTTTGTGGAGCGGAATTAAAGGTTTTGCTTGCGAAGTAGATTGGGTGAAAGTTTTTACCATCTTTTTGACCTAAGACGGCTCCTATAGCGAAATCACTTGCATCACACATAAGTTTAAATGGAAGATTCCAGTTTGAGCTTACGATCACAGGAGCACATGTGAGTTTCTCTTTCAATGATTCGAAAGCTTTTTGACATTCACCATTGAACTCAAATGGAGTGTCTTTTTCGAGCAGTTTAGTTAGAGGTCGAGCAATTTTCGAGAAGTCTTTAATAAAATGTCAGTAAAAACCGGCATGTTCGAGAAAGCTTCTAACACCTTTGATATTAGTAGGGGGTGGAAGTTTTGAGATTACATCGATCTTTGCTTTGTCAACTTCAAGTTCTGTATTAGACACCTTGTGTCCGAGCACAATTCCTTCTTTGACCATGAAGTGACATTTTTCCCAGTTTAAGACGAGATGAACGTCTTTACAACGTTGGAGCATTTTATAGAGATTATTAAGGCATGTGTCGAAAGAGTTTCCAAAGACGGAGAAATCGTCCATGAATACTTCGACGGATTCTTCGATCATATCGTGAAAGATTGCCAACATACATCTTTGAAATGTGGCAGGAGCATTACATAGACCGAAAGGCATTCGCCTATAAGCGTATGTTCCGAAAGGACAAGTGAATGTTGTTTTTTCTTGATCATTAGGATCGATAGGAATTTGAAAATACCCAGAAAAACCATCGAGGAAACAGAAATATTTATTTCCCGCGAGTCTTTCTAGCATTTGATCCATAAAAGGTAAGGGAAAATGATCTTTTGCGGTTGCTTCATTGAGTTTACGATAATCGATGCATACTCGCCAACCCGTAATGGTTCTTGTTGGAACAAGTTCATCATTTTCGTTGGTGACAACTGTAATACCACCTTTCTTTGGTACACAGTGGATAGGACTAACCCAAGGACTATCGGCAATTGGATAAATTATACCGGTATCCAGGAGTTTCAGATTTCTATTAGAATACTATTTCAATCTCATACTAAACATTGTGCCGTAGGGTTCCTTTTATACACTAAGGAAACCCTAATGGGCTTTACAAACGTGTGAAAGGATAATGTATATCCTTTCCTAACAGTGTGAAAGGATAATGCATATCCTTTCCTAAGATATCTCTAAGATAACTATTCTGTTACATAAACAGACTTAACTGTATGAGACCAGCACTAACTATAGTACTGCTAGACTTAACTTAGTACTGGCAAACTTAACTATGTCTACCAGACTTAACTCTATAACTACCAGACTTAAGTCTGTTTACAATAATTCCTAACAGTTCACGCATGGTAAATGGAAAACATGTGTGTTAAACGCAATGCTATTGCGTATACACGACTTGTGTGGTACCAAAAATGTAAAGAAGCATATAACGTGAATTAATATCAAACGAAGCTTTAAAACCCTTCGTTTATATAAAAACGTAGGCCTCGACGTATACAAGATATCGTACACACGAAATTGTACAAAAACCATACGTAAAATTTTGTTGTGAACAAGATATGATGGCTTGGGGAAGTGTATATGGCACATCTAAACACATGCATGTAAAACACAACGTATACATGGGATGAACAAACGACCTATAGACATTAGAGCACTTTCGAACCTTACATGGGTTGCTAGGAGAGTAATGGGCCATTTAAAGTCGCGTGTAAACAAACCGTGCGCCCCATCGACCCAACAGGCCCAACAACGTAGGTCATGGCTTATTTATAAGCTCATTCGAGCTTATTGTATAAACCAGGAACCTTGTTAGACTTGTAATATAACAAGCATGCATGAGTTAGACTTCTATTGGGCCTTTCGCGTCCAATAGCCACGATCAAGACCAAAGCAAGCCCAATAAGCCTACTTAGTGAACCCACGACTTATTTATAATCTCAATGAGCTTATTTAGAATCTTACAAACTTATTTCAACCAATGTCGACCCTTTACACTTTTTTTAAACCAAACAGACCCTTATTGGGACTTCACGGCCCAATTTCGTGAGTCCACAAGGTCCATAAGCCTCCAATAAGCTTGGGCGGCTTATTTGTGAGCTTAAACAGATTTAAAGGATTGCAATAAGCCTAGATGAGCCAATGGACCTTAGAGAACTAAGCCCAAACCCTTAAAACACTTAACGGGCTCAACAAGCCGTTAACGAGCTTAAATGCTTATTTAATAAGCCATGAAATGAAAACAGCTTAATCAGACCTAAATAAGCCTAATGAGTAGAAAATAAGTTATATAACCTAAGGAACCCCTTTTGCAAACTTTCAGTTAAGGTTGTTGGGCCAACGAGCCCAATAAGCTCAAAATAAGCTCATCCAAGCTTATTAATAAGCCAAACAGATTTGTGTAGCTTAAATAATCTTAACAAATGCTTTAGTACTTTTAAAAACTTAATCGGACCTCTAAAACACTTATTGGACCTTAACGGGCCTAATAAGGTCCATTAAGTCAAGATAAGCTCTCTCGAGCTTATTTAAAAGATGGAACAGCTTATATGGCTTATTGGAGCTTAATGAAATCTAATGTCACTTGTTGGAACTTGATTGGAGTTAAAATGCGATTTTTACAAGTTAAGGGACTAAATGTGTCAATTTAAAAAATTGTGGGTTTAAAAATGCCAATTCACTATTCTAGTAAATTGAGGGACTATTTATGACACTCCTGAAACTTAAGGGGCTATTGGAACATATAAGGACTTAAAGTGTAAACTTTGTAAAGTTGGAGGACTAAACATGTACAAGTGAAAACTTAAGGGTCTAAAGTGTAAATGTTACATTTTCATAAACACTTAACGACTCGGACGAGTTATATATTTATCATATATTATAACAAGTTAAACCACGACTTAATAAATATGGATATTTATTAATAAACGTTTACACGTATACTAGATCGTCTGAAATCGTATACTTTTCCAAGAGCCATCAAACGGATATAACTACATTAAACATGTGCACCACCACACAAGTGATAACAGTATATATATAGACTAGTTATTTATTGTTGTTTATACATTGAGTCTTTAGCCTAAATTTGTAGACTAAGACTGGCCGTATTTACTTAGGTATTTGACGGTGTGATTCGTAGTTGGATATATATTATCATTCACAGAGGACTACTTACTAAGGTGAGTTCATAGCCCCATGTTTTACAATTTCTTAAATGATTTACATCTTTGGGGTGAGAACATGCTTGTTTTACAAATTGGACGCAAGTGTACATTTTATAGAATGATTATGTGTTTGCCTAAGTAGCGATAACGCACTGAGCCCTTTATCATGAACTGTCAATTACTAGATTGTGAGCGCGAATGTTATAGATAGATCTATTTGGGATTAACAATCCTCGTTCGGGTGATTAGCTATCACCAGGAGCGAACGTATACCATGTCAGATTTTGGATTTTGCGGGTTAAAACATCATTCACGGGCATTCATTAGCAATATATTGCATTCATACATGTCGAGCTTCAGTGTCATGAGCTTAGGAGAACGTAATTACTTTTTATGATGTTTGCATTTGTTGCTTAATCATACACTTGGAAATCTTGCGGTCCTACTATTGATTTACATAAACCTATGAATTCACCAACTTTATGTTGATATTTTAAGCATGTTTTCTCAGGTCAATAAGGCACGGGGTGCTCAGATACATTGGGGGTCACTCTTTGGAAAGAGGCAGTACTAAAGATTTGAGCGTATTACATTTGGGAACATTTGTTATAAACCAAAATCTTTACTTATATTGTCGAACAATTTGAAGCCACGAGCTTATGTAACGAACAAGCATTTTGTTAATCCAATGTATCTTTTTAAAATGACACGTTAGTGGTCATTCTCATATCTTGTGCTATTGATCTATGAAGTAACGCCCTCGGATATTAAACATTCCGCTGCTACCCAGATTTGGGGGTGTTACAGAAGACTTATGCCTTAATCTGGAGGAACAAGGTGGAAATAGAAACCATCAGTCTTAACAACTTGAAGATTTATGAACAGGAAATTACAAGATCAGCAAGCACAAGTCAAAATCCACAAAATGTGGCTTTTGTATCCAACAGTACTAACAGCACCAACAGCACCAATAAAGCAGATAATACTACTTATGAAGTTAGTACTACTCATACTCAAGGTAATGGTGTTAACACTACATCTCTAGATAATCTTTGTGATGTTGTGATCTGTGCTTTCTTTGCAAGTCAACCTAACTCTCCTCAACTTGCTCAAGAAGATCTGTAACAACTTCATCCTGATGATCTAGAAGAAATGGATCTACAATGGGAGATGGCCATGCTTACAATCAGAGCTGGAAGGTTTATCAAGAGAACATGCAGGAAACTAGACATAAATGGTCAAAGAGTTGGATTTGACAAGTCAAAAGTGGAATGCTACAATTGTCATAAACATGGATACTTTGCAAGAGAATGTAGGTTTCCAAGGAATCAGGAGAACAAGGGAAGAGAGAATAATACAAGAACTATTACCGATATGATTATTTTATATCTAAGTTGATAAGGCAAGAATGGATAAGATAAGATATAACAGGTTTGCAACATAAGCCTTAAGATTAAAACGATCAAAATATTCCAAACACTTATTCATTATTGTAACTTCATGATAGTCATGAGAGAATTTGTCATCTCTTGGCTAAGGAGTTCATAACAAAACGTAGTTTTACCCCACAAACTTCCTTTATTTCAATAACCTATTTAAGGAAAAGTCTTCGTTCTGATGTTAGATCTTTTATCTTCAACTTAGAAGGTGTTTTTGTCCTTCTTGGAGCATCTCCATTTCTATTCCCCTGATTCCTTGGTGCCCTGCATTCTCTAGCAAAGTGACCTCTCCTGTGGCAGTTGTAACATTCAAACTTTGTCTTATCAAAGCCAACAGTTTCTTTGCCATTGAAATTCAGATTCCTTTATGTCTTCTTTAAGAATCTTTTCACCATCATGGTAAGCATGACCACTTCCATTTGAGATCTATCTCTTCAAGATCATCAGTATCAATCTGCTCCAGATCTTCATTGTCTAATTGTAGACTTTTAGATTGATTAGCAAAGAAGGAAAACATGACATAATCAACATAAGTTGAGGGAGAAGCTTGTCCCTGTGAACTAGCAGTATTAACTTCATGAGCAGTATTAACTGCTTCGTTAGTACTGCTGGTGTTTTCTGAAGATACAAAAGCCACATTCTGAGAGTTTAAGCTTGAGCTTGATTGGCCTTTAATCTCAGATTCATACACCTTCAGATTATTAAACAAATCATCCATTCTCAATTTGTCTAGATCAGATTTGTTTCTCATGATTAAAGCAATATTGTTCCAAGCTGATGGTAGACTTCTCAGCAACTTCAGATTTGCATCTTCCTGAGAGATAAATTCACCATGAATTTCCCATTGGATGATGAGTTTCTAAAACCTATCATAGGTTTTATCTAGTCCTTCAGATCTTGATGCAACAAAATTCTCATATTGCTGCTTCAGAATAGTTTTTGCATTTTCTTTGATTCTTTGTTGCCTCCAAACCTGGCCTTGATTGCTTCCTATAAGGTCTTTGCATCCTTGATTCCATGAAACTTCAATAGGTGCTCATCAGTAATGGCCAACAACAAAGTGATTTTTACTTTTAATTAATTCTTTCTTATTAGCTTTTGTTCAATAGTTTTAGGAGGAATGGGACCTTCAGTACCAGTACTAGCTGATGCAATAGCAGGTGCATCACCATTTACAATAACCTCCCAAAGAGCATAATCAGTGTGAGTAAGATATTGCTTCATTCTCATGCTCCAGAGATCATAGTCTCCTGTTTTGAGCATATGAAGTTCTAGTGCAGACACTATTTGGGTAGTTTCTGATTGTGATTCCATCTTCTCTTTGAATATGAGATCTTGTGAAGATATAGTGTTCTTCTTGTTCAAAGTTTCTCAACAAGATCTGATACCACTTGTTGATCCCTTTTGAACATATCTTACTTAACTTGTTAAAGCTTAGTTGTGTTGGATAGATCCAAGACAACTATAATAGAAACTAAGATTGTGAATACTACAAACTATGCAGATTTTAGCTTGTAATACTAAGAAGAACAATGAAACAGTAAAACAAGATCTTGCTAAACTTTCAATATATTAAACACAATCAAAGTTACAGAATAACCTTGAAACTATGAATACTAACTATATTTACTATGAAAACTATATAAAACTTCATATCTAGATCTATGCCGTAGGGTTCCTTTTATACACCAAGGAATCCTTAATGGTCTTACAAAACGCGTTACGTGATCATGCATATCTTTTCCTAATATATCTCATGTATATCACATAAGCAGTACTAACTATTTTTAACTAACAGTACTAATAAACTGATAGTACTAACATTTTGTACTGGCAGTACTAACTATAACACTAGCAGTACTAACTGAGCTTGGCAGTACTAAGTCTTCTCTTGGCAATACTAAGTTAAACCATCAGTAGAAACTTGTAGAAGCCCTTAATTCCCAACACTCTGCCTGCTGTTCATGGGCCAATTCAACCTTGGATCAGCAATCTGGTTCAGAAAGAAGATACTCGTGACTCGTTTAATGAGCTGATGGATACTCCTCTAGACTTCTCAGCATTCGTGATGAATCGGCTCAAAGTTGACACTCTGACTCCAGAATTATTAGCCGGTCTAACATTCGAGCTGATGAAAGGATCGTGCAAGAGTTTGGTGGAACTTGAATATTTCCTTGAAGAAGTCTGCAAAGCAACTACTGATAAGCTTGACTGGAACAACCCTAAAGTCCAACAATTTCCACATGATCTGCGCAAACCCTTACCTTTGATTCCTAATTTATAAGATCGTCATGTCATACCTTTTGATCACTTCATCAACAACGACCTTGCATATCTAAGGGGTGGAAGCTCAAGCCGAACTTATGAAACTTCAGTAACGAATACCAAAGCTGCAGATTATGGCTACGTCAAATGGATTAATGACTTGGTTCCGAACACCATGTGGAGTCCTGTGCCGGTTATCTACGACAAACATGCACTATGGGGAATCTCTCACTAGGGTCGAAAGCGTCAATAATTCTATGGATTTGCTGTCAATAGAGAATCTGCTCGTGATGTCTACTCCAGGCACATAATCTTTACAGTTACAAAGCTTCAGATTTTTGAATAGCATAATTATAAGCATTTGGATTGGATCACAGTTCGTAGAAAAGATGACAATCTTTATACATTCAAAGAAGGTGATTACAAGAGGCTTCGCTTACAAGACATCGAAGACATGCTGCTACTTCTAGTTCAAGGCAAGCTGATAAATCTCAATGTTGAAGAACGCCTTGCTCTGAATGTTTCATTATGAATGTTTACAAGAAGCATTGTCATCCAAAGGCGTGTGGAAGATCTTTAGTTAGGTGTTGAAAGTTACCAAAAGAAGCTCAACCTCATAAGGCCAGACACGTACAGATCAGATCTCAAAAGATTGCCAACATACTCAGCATACCCAAATCCTAGAGGCTTTATATATCATAATAAAGACAAGAAGAACAAATTGATGCGTATCGATGAACTCCACAAATTCAGTGACGGTACACTCAACGATGTTCGGACTGCTCTTGATGATATTCTGAAGAGAATCAGGATGAAGTATCTGCCATAGACGTACTGGAAAAAGGTAGACAAGGACAGAGCAGGAGCTATGATTCAGGCGATTGATAAACAGCTCAAGAACAGAAGGATCATGCGGAGCCTGGAAAAATTTGTTGGTGGGAGACCGTACGAGGGAGACTTTCGACTGCTGCAAAGGACCATATGATTTATCATATGATGTCCTCATCATAACAGGTCAAACCTCGTAAATAATAAAAACTTGTACTCATAACATAGTGTCAAACCTCGTAAAATAATAAAAACTTGTGAATTGATATATATGTAAATGTATAATTAATGGTGATTCTTAAGGAGTGCTACTGAAGTATAAAATTTTCAAGAATTCCTTCGAAATTCAAATATTTTTTTCAAATATGTTATACTCATCACTGTCGTATATACCCTCAATAATTGAGTGGGGATCATTATAATAATTCCTATTAGATATAAGTCTAACCTTCTCCTTGATCCCTTAGAGAACGTATAAAATCAATTTAAATCCCAAAATATCAAAAGGGATGAACAATTTGGGATAAAGAGGGAAAAAATGTGCTTAAACTGAAATCTAATATTGAATAGACCTGTGACCATGCATAATAAAATGGACTCAATACACTCCACACTTAGCATGTACTACGATTACGATGCACATGTTAAGGGGGAGCTCTTAGTGATTATGAAAAACTCTCAAAGTGTAAATCTTTTGATATTTATATCAAACACTTTGATTGAACTTTTTAATGCTTTTGGTTTTGATTGTGATGGAATACCCAAAAGACTGACCATGTACTTAAATTTATGGAGTTATAAGGTGGTTAGGCATAGGTATTCAAATCCCATGATCTAGCCAAAACCAGAGGGATCTACCAGGGGATATCCACTAGATAGTGTAGAAGTCCTTAGGTATGATACAAAAAAAGAAAAAAGTAAGAATCGGGAATAATGCCGACTGAGATGGAGCTAGCACTGGAATAAACCCAACAAGGTGTTAGTCATGAAGTCTCGGTAAGCATTGAAGGGGTTAAAGAATGAAAAAGAAATGTAAGTATAAAGGGTGAAAAAAATAAGCCCTCCATACACTTAGGCAGAAACTGGGTCAATACATAAATTGTCAGAAACACTAAGTTGTTGTCTGACATTGAAGACAGTCATGAACCCAGTGACGCCATGTACAACCCTCTCTAGCCACTCAAGGTCTCTCAACAGACTCTTGTTTCATTTCTCATAGAGATTACACGCATTTCTATCGACTTTCTCACTCCGAGTTAGTTGATATTGAAAAGGTGGCAGTCTGCTCTAGCCTCCGATCACTAAAATCAAAGTGCACTATTGAGTCTAGAGCCAAAAGCGATCATCCATAAATCTCATTAGGACACTTGTCAAAATTATTCTTACTAAGTCACACAATGTGAATAACAAGATATATATTAAGAGTCCTACGCATTATCCTTGTGATTTTGCCAGAACATCCGAGTGATATTACTCACAGTGAAGATGGAAATCCTGCTTGAGCCAACATCAAACAAGCTCATGGTAGGTGACTTGTGCGATTCTATATGAATCAAACTTGTGACAACTAGAAAGAAACGATGGTGCGATTCTATAAGAATCAAACTTGTTCCAGGTTATGAATTGACGATTGATGATGAATTTTGAAATGATTAACACTCTCGATGTGTCACAAAACCACTTTAGCAAGTGACACGTCGATTGATTTTCAAATCAATTTTTTATTTCAATCGGTGAGATAGTAACTCGCTGGTTCACTCTTATCGTGTTGTCTGCTTTGAGACGTTCCGATAATGAGAACATGCTGAGTTTGATGAATCTGATACATATGTGTTAGAAAGATTTGATACTTCAGCTGGAAATCCTGTCAAGGAGATTCTTCTTAAATTGAATCTACCTGATCACAGGTCGATCCTCACGGATTCGAAGGTTACTCCAACCAAACACGGGCGAATGACAAAGCCATATTCGTCCCCCTGCTTTATTGCTAATTGTTTTAATGCAGGATACTTAAAGATGGAGGTAAAGGTACCTGTTTCCAGCTGACTCACAAGATTTATAGCCACATGCTCATACCCGACCGACAAACATAAAGACATCATGAAAGCTGAAGTGAATATTTCAAAGACTTCCGCTACTCTGATACCGTACGTCTTTCTTGAATTGATGAAGTATTAAAGTCAAAGAAATTCAAAGAAATTTTTGTCACTCTGATACCGAACGTCTTTCTCGAAGTGACGAAGTGTTATAGTTAAAGAACCTCAAGAAAGATGCAATATTAAAGCTTTTCAAGATAGCATATCAAGAAAGGTATGAGCATGTCGGTCCAGAAGTCACAAGTTCACAAGATGGCAAAGTTTACAAGATGGCGAATCAAGATTATGCTTAGTTGATGATCTCAAGGTGTTCAAGATCACATTTTCACATTCAAATCAAGATAACAAGCTTACAGCTAAAGTCAATGATCATTACATCAAATCACAAGTTAATGATTGAAGTTAAATACTACGAGCTCAAGACTAAAGTTAAAGCATATTATGCTAGGTTTCAGTTTTTAAAAAATGGAGTGACCTCCCTTAGGGGGAGATTTTTAGGAACACAAAAGTGTCGGTCTCTTCCATAGATAACTATCATTAGCTCGTTAAGTAATTTTTGGAAACTTATATAGTTAGTTAGCGAAGGCCCATGGATAAACCCATGCAAGCCCAAGCCCACGAACCATTGTAAGGTATATATACACCTCTCCATACCTAGGAGAGGTGGTTGGTTGTTCATTTTTTCACCCACTTATGCATTTCTAACATATGTTTACTTTCTCTCTCTAAGTGTTCATCCAACCCTTTCTCTCACCAAAACAACTTCTCTTCTCTCATCAAGTATGTTATTAGATTAGTTTTCAAATGTTTATATATTTGATTACGTTGTTTTTTACATTGCTCCGTGTAAATATTTTAACCCACTTCAATTCTCACAGTTTGAATTTCAGACTCGTTTTACTCTCAATTTTTTTTAGAGAAATACTACATCTACATAATTTTTACAAACAAACTTCCATATAATGATGTGCCAAATATGATGGACTAATTATGTTGTAGTATATTTTTTCTTTCTTATTTTCACTATCCATAATTGATTGACATGTGTATGTGTGGATTTCTTTTTGTAAGTATTATGTGGATGTAACGTTCTTCTTATTTTTATTTGGAATAGTTAATCTTAATTATTAATCAATAAACCAATTATATCAACCCGTGCATACACATAATTTGGGAAGATATTATTACGGGTAATACTATTTGAATAATTTTGTTTTGAAGTTAAATATTGTGACAATTCATAAGATCATGATTTTATAATATTTAATATCTTTCTATATAATTTTATTAAGTTTTTAGTACTTAAATATTTAAAATATCAATACACATACTAGTTTTACATATTGTTTCATTATGTGTTAACATCGATTGATATTTTGTATAGATTTTCGTTGCACAAAGTATTTGACTTTGTTTAACTAAAATTTTAGTTATCCTGTTGTAGACATTATGTGTCTTTAGTAGCATATGACGACCTTGAAAAAAAAATGTGTCGTTGTAATATGTAGAATCTCCTCTATTTATTATTCATCTCACACTAACGTGTGAGGCCGTGCCTTCATCTTGATATTTATATTCTTGTTAATAATAATTTACCTCAATTTTTAAACTCGTACGCGGGTTAAACTTATAAAGAAGAATACCATGAGTTTAAATGCGGGTAGTTTTAAGAGAATACTTTTTCCGGTTATCCTTACTTAATCTTATAAAGAATAATAACATGAGTCGTTCGTATATGTACAATCCCGTGTATTAATTTACATGTTACAGTAACTCGTAGATTTATATTTACAATTTCGTGCAAATACATTAGTTTAATATATATATATATATAACAATAACATATTGTT